>JAKCPI010021898.1:0-11055 GCA_023213315.1 Euborellia annulipes | reverse complement strand
ACAAAACAAAACAAATAGGGGAAATGGAAACGATTCCAGGTTAGACATTCAATATACATTATTTATCTATTCATACAAAATGAACGATCGCACTCGCATCGCCTCGGTAACAAAATTGCAAAGATCACTCAGGTCCCTCTCGGTATGTGGCCAAAGCATAGAAACCAAGTCCCTCCCCCCAGGAACCGCACTCTTATTCCCTCGTACAATGGGCATTCCAGTAAAATGTGGCTTAGGTCTTCTTCCTTTCCAAGGTTGCAGAGGGAACAGATTTCATCTGGGCTGATCTTCTCCTGTTCCTTTCACTATCCTATTTTAAAATTGCTCCGTTTTAAGAAAAAAGAATTATAAATATTTAAAATTTTACCTCTTTAATCATATTTCGATTTATTTGCGAATTTTTTAATAAGATATAAAATGGCCTATGGCAATATTTCAATTTATTGTTCTTAAATTTTTCTATTGAGATTGAAAGCGAATTTATATAATAAGACGATAATTTTTTAATTGAATCAATTTCTAAATTCAAGTCATCTGTAAATTTTAAAAAAGAAAAAAAGAAAATTATTTTATATAAAATTCATCAATAAAAGACTTCTTTCGGTTTAAGTTTAGTTTGATTTTACAATTTTTAATTCGGATTAAGTCTTTTATTAATGATAACTGTGAAAGCCTAAATATTAAAATTCAAGTATAATAATAAATAATTTAAAAATGCATTTTTTTACTCACCCTCTTTGTTAATTAACAAGAGACAATCAGAATTCATATCATTTTTAATTTTTTTAATTAATTCATCTGATTTTAGTCCTTGAGATTTCAAAACAAAATAAAGTAGGAGAACTAGTAAATAATAATAAATGCCTACCATATTTTTAATTTTTCTGATATTAAATAATTAAAAAAGTAAAAATAATTCATATTTTTTCTTATTCATTTTTCATCTTTTGATTTTTACATTTTTTTATTTCAAAATAATGAAAACTTGTATTTGATATTATTTTTTCCACTTTAAGGATATCCCAGAATTTCTAAAAAAAAAAAAAAAATTAAATTTTCAAAAGGCTATTCCACAAAAGTATAAGATTAACTGAAGGGTTAAAGTGGCTGTTGTCTACAGTAAAGGATTAATTTTATCTAATGGCCAAGTTCTAGAAGTGCGGTTCCCATCCCAAGGGATAAATATAATTAGCTACCATTCAATTGAATAAATTAGGATGCATTCTATAAATGGCCTCAAATGTCGAAAAAGATCTTTAAACAAAAATTAACTGAATGGAATTTTTTCACATCAAAATGTCTTCGCTAGAATTATTTTTAATAAATAAAGTCATTTGCTCGAAATTAGTCACAAATAAATCATGAAACATGTGCAACCAAAGGCGATTTTGGTGTTAAAACTTCCGTCGTCAGAAGAGAGAAAAATAACTTCTGGACCATGAATTTATTATTTCAAATTATTAATAATTTAAAAAAGTAAAAAGCTCGAATTTGCTTTAAACATTATTAACTCGAAAAAAAATCCCCCTCCACCCTCCCGAAAGCCAAATCCTTGAGTCTTGACTGACTCTGATCAAGAGTCAAAAAGGGCAAAATTTATAAAATGCATAGACACAGTTTTTTTTTTTTTTTTTTTTATTTGAAGTCTTTCCATTTTTCTGATAATATATTTACATTTTTAATTAAAAATTTTAATTTTTTTTTCACTTACCTCTAAAAGACGCACTGTATATATCTTAACCCAATAATGTTATCAACACTAATCATATAAATAGAACGGAATCTATTTCTAAATAAAATTATTTTATACGACAAAATGAATTAATAAATCAATAGACTTTCGTGAATCTTTATCTTGATAAACTTTTTCTGATTGCTTCAAACAATTTTATTTATTATTTTTATATGTTCGTCTGCCGAATATTAACTTTAATTTTTTAATGGAGTAATTTGTTTAGATCAATATCTAAAACGGTGCTCAATTATTGCTTTCATTGTTAGTATATTAATTTTGATAAAATAGATCCTAAACAAATACCTGATCGAGGCAAATGAATATTACTGCATGATTTTAAAATTTATTATATTTTTGGTCTATGTCACGGAGCCAATCAGTCTTCTAATTGTTTAATAATTTTGGATATATTCAGGGTGGTAAATAACACCCCCGCAATGCGGGGGAGGGGGGGGGGCGCAGCAGTTCAAGGGGCGCAGAGACCCGGGCGCATAAAAAAATAAAAAAAGAATTAAAAACATAAAATGTAGTAAACGTAAACAAATTATCAAAAAATAAATTTTAATAAAAAATTCGCTCTAAAGTAGCTCTAATTTTGAATTTTCAAGATTTTTTAGGGCTTCAGCCCTTAAAAATATGCAGATAGATAGAAATATGCAGATAAAATACATAGAAATATTCCTGTTTCAGTATAATCTGAGGGGATTTAGTGGTGCCAAGCACGGCTAAAAGTTTAGAAAAATCGAAATTTTTCAGTTTTTTTTTTTATCTTTGGACACCCCTCAAAATTTTTTTTTATCACCCCTAAATGCAAAAATCGTCTATTTACGATATTCTGTAGTTTTTTACCCATCCAAAAATCATTCATTCGTTCAAATCGGTTAATTATTAACGAAATTCGAAATTATAAAGAAAATAGTTGTCAAAGTCAAGTACAAATATAAGAAAATTTTATGATAAATGCCTTAGAAGTTAGAGCTTTTTTTGGGTAGAACTATTTTGTTATTAACATTAGTTTAAAAAAAAAAACTGTAAAAATTCGATTTTTCTAAACTATGATGACAACTTGCATCTCGATTTTTCTAAACTTTAAGCCGTTTTAGGCACCGCTAATCCACCTCCGATTGTACTGAAACTTGAATTAACTATCTGCATATTATATATTATAGTTGGTGGCAATGTTGTCTTTCAGATAAGTTTGATTAAAATAAAATTGTAAACAATTTTAATAATTTTATATTTTTATATAAAAAATTCGAATATCAAAAATTTGTCAACTCATTGCCATCAGTGGCGTCATTTGGGGGAGGGGGCAGGGGGGCATTTGCCCCCCCCCTCTCCCCAAGGGCTCTGATTTTTATAAAATTTTATATTATTCTAAATAAAATACTCCAAAATACATCTACGAGTATACAAATTGTACAAAATTAAACAATTAAATTAAAAATGTTTTGGCCAAATTTGAGTACCCTTTTGTAAGTAAATTTTAAGAAAAAAAATGTTTGCCCCCCCCCAAGAAAAAATTTGCCCCCCCCCCCCCTAAGAAAAAGTTGAAATGACGCCACTGATTGCCATTGACTTTTTGCTCGGAGGGATTTGCTTGGGTTAGGTTGGATTATCGCCTATCAATAAACAAACATGAGTTCGGTATACCATCATCACCTCTGACCCTCTAAGAGGTCATTTTACAAAATATTTACTATAATATCAGATGTAATAAATAAAATCTCTCATTAATAAAAACAATTTTGTATCTCAAACTTGGCGCTTCGTATAAGCTGATTGCATTGCTTTGTATTTTATACAATTAATTTATGTAATACCCTTCTACTGACAACTCCGCAATATGACTCAATGCTTTGTCATTTGAGCTCACACTGTATGTATCAATTAAAAATTGTTTGTAAATATTCAAATAATCTTTTTTTTTTTTTTTTTAAGAAAGTCATTTCGGCTGCAGAGGCCATTTGACTTTTATAAATTTATTTATTGATTATATTTATACAGTATCGATGGCTTCCGGCGGGCGTACAATGGTCTTGTTTTTCGGGGGCCACCTATCCCGATTTTCAGCACCACTTGGCGTTGCTTAACAACATTGAACTTGGTGGCAGGTCTTTTTGTTATTTTGTTTTTTCTAACTCAACAATGCTTTCAGCTCAAAAAATGGACTGATGATGGTTATATTTCATTAAAACCGAAACTGTTTCCTCAACAGAGAGTCTCATTTCGTGGAGACTAACTACCTGGCTGCTTGCTCCTTTATTCTCTTACTATCTGCATATTTTTAAGGGGTGAAGCATTGAAAAAATTTTTGGAAATTCAAAATTAGAACTACTTTAGAGAAAATTTTCTATTAAAATTTATTTTTTTAATATTATAGCTTCCATACCCTCCTGGATATATTGAAGCAATCAATACCAGGTATTCTTTCATGAATCTTAATCCTTAATTTCAAAAAGATGTTAGTTGTTTGTCAATTTTATTTATTTAATCGAGTGATTTGTTCACTGAGATGATATCTCAAACATAAATATTTCTATCTCTAATTAATTTTAATTAACTTTAACTTAAATGAATTAACATAATGAAAATCTATAAATAATTATTTCCAAAAATAATACAATAAAGGATGAAATAAGACCTCCTAAATAAATGACAAATATTGTTTTAACTTTAGGAAATGTTATTTGATTATCTTGAGAAATAAATTCATCAGCAGATCTTCGTAAAAATTTATATTTAGCAAAATGTAGTATTCCAGTCTCTCGAATTAAGTAACTCCTGAAAATATATAGGAATTTTATTAAAATTAGTTATTTATCTATATTTATTTCTAAAATGTTTCATGTACCCTTTTGGAGTAAAAACTTTATTTCGTTCTAAATCAAAAAATCTGGTGTGACTGGCACAGAGCACACAACTTTCTCTTACCCAGCACAGCCACACCAGATTTTTTGTGTCGAGATATATTTAGTTTCCCATAGCACCAATGTTTCAAACGTTACCACTTCCAATTCATAAGTAAATCAATCGGGAATGACTTCCCAGTGGCGTAGCGAGAGGGGGGCAAGGGGGGTCATCATGCCCCGGGCGCTACTCACAAAGGGGCGCCAAACAAATTCGCAAAACAAAAAATAATTTTAATGTCCGGGAAAAAAATTAAAAAAATTTTCCGCGTGACGGAAAAATTTGGTTCCGCAAAAAAAATAAAATTTTTCCTCAGGAAGGGGGGAAAATTCCGCAAAACTTAGCCTCCCTAAAAAAAAGGTAAAATGATGTTAACAGCAGGGCAAAAAATTTTCCGCAGACAAGAAAATTTTTGAGTTCGGGCCCCCCAAAAAAATTTCTATATACGCCCCTGTATAATGTTATGGTTTTCGAATGCGGGGGGGGGGCGCTAAAAAGATATTGTGCCCCGGGCGCGAGTTAAGCTCACTACGCCACTGTGACTTCCCCAAAACTTTCTCGTATATTCTTTTGGAATTATGTCTGTGTGTATGTGTGTCTATGTGTGTATGTGAACACGATTGCTTAAAAACCAGAGCAGCCAGATAGATAAAATTTGATATATACTCCTTGCACTAAAACTGTAGATTTCTATCAACTTTTGGAGTAAATACTTCACCTGGAAGTAGTACTTTACCTAAAAAGTTTTTTCAAAAATTTTGAAATTTTCAATTTTTTTGTCATATCATTATTATATTATGATAAATTACTTTATTTTAAAAAGTTTTTATTCTTTAACATTTTTTCGAAAATTGAATAGTTTTTGAAATAATCAACGAAGAAAAAGACATTTTTGTCTAGGGTAATTCTCATCATTTATACAATTTCTGTTCATGGCGAGCTAATCTAATCCAACATATTGGATAGAAATGTGTGATGATTTGCATAACATCCATTGCTTGTCTACTGAAAATGATTTCATTATTTTATAAATTGGCGTAAATTATCTTTTTACTTTTTTTTATCAATCGGGCTTGTGAAAGTTTAATTATATTCTTTATTGTCATTTGAATTAAATAAGGTTTTGAATGGCCTCCGATGCCGAAAAAGACCTTAAGTAAAAAAAATCTGGTGTGACTGGTCGCACAGCACACTACTTTCTCTTACCTTCAGTAAGAAAAAAGTTGTGTCCTGCGCTTGTCACACCAGATTTTTTGTGTCGACCTATATTTAGTTTCTGATAGCAGGGGCTACAGGAGCTCGACGCAAAAAATCTGGTGTGACTGGTCGCACAGCACACTACTTTCTTTTACCTTCAGTAAGAAAAAGTTGTGTCCTGCGCTTGTCACACCAGATTTTTTGTGTCGACCTATATTTAGTTTCTGATAGCAGGGGCTACATTAGATAGAATTCAAAATGTAGAATTTATAAACACTAGCCGCGTCGCCCGCCTTCGGCGGGCTTCGCGCCTAGCCGGGGGCTTCGCCCCCCTGGACCTCCCTCCAGCTGGCTCGGGCCCGCCTGCGGCGGACCCTCGCCTTTTCTTATTTATGAGAACCCCTGGCGCCCGTCTTTCCATATAGACAGGGGGCTTCGCCCCCTGGACCCCCCTCCAGCTGGCTCGGGCCCGCCTGCGGCGGACCCTCGCCTTTTCTTCTTAATTATGAAAAGAAAATTATTATTACTACTATTCCAAACCAGTGCCTGCTTGAGGATTTGTTTACATTCATGAAATACACAAATGAAAAGAATAGGCCTACTTAAATATTTCTCTATACATTTCCTATGGGAGAAATCGTAACTTTAAAAAATTAATAACTCAAAAAGTTATGGGAAATTCGGGATGAAAATAATTTTCCTGTAATCCTGAGAAGGTCCTCTTTATGCATAAAAAATTTCATTTCAAAATTCCAACGGGAAGTTGCCTAAATAGAGCGTGACAGACAGACAGACGGACATTAGTGAATTATATATATAGATGGGGCCCCCGAGTTTGGCGTAGTAGGTAGCGTGCCTACCTCCTATACCAAACGTCGCGGGTTCGGACCCAGGCAGTCCGATGATTTTATTTAAGCCATTTGGATACCAGATGGCTTAAATAGAAATGCCTGGACCCCAAAATGTAGCTATATTAAATCAATAACGGTTATCGTAAATGTCTTATATGGCCTGAGTTGCCAAAAAGACAGTGTGTATGTTTGTGAGTGTGAGTGTGAATGAGAAAAAAGTGTGAATGTTTTTTTATTTATGAAAAAAAATAGTTGGAATGAATGTTTAAAAAAAAAAAAAAAACCATGGCAACCATTTCTCTTATCTTTCCTATGAAATACAAGCCATCGGGCTTAACGTAGTTGGGTGAGTGTTTAAAAAAAAGTCTGCTTCAAAAGATTTCAAGGGCGAAATGAGAATATACATTTTAAAGAGAATCAAAAAAATAATTGATTTATGAATTTTAATCAAAATCGTCGGATCGAATTTTGAGAAAATCGAAAAAAAAAACTGAAAAAGTACATCAGTAAAGTACTACTATTGGCCGATTTTGTTTAAAAGGTTATTTTCACGCTCCAGAGGGGTGTCTAACTTAAATATAAATCAACATCCTTAAGTATAAAATTTCAACTTCTTAACTCAATTTCTTCATGCTTAAAATTGAACACACAGACAGACCATGTCGCGAAATCCACTTTTTGGATTCAGGGGACCTCAAAACGTGTAGGCGTCTATATCCATCAAAATCTCGACATCGGATTTTTGACTTGAATCCAGTAATTTCTCTCTATATATACATATAATATATATGTATAGGTAAGAGAAAGTAATATTAAAATAATTCTAAGTACTGTATTTATTATTTAATTTATCGAAGTTTTTTATTTTTTTACTTATTTACAAGATAATTCTACATTTTTTTTAATGTCAATTTATTTATACATCCTTTTTCGATCCATATCTAATAAAAAATTCATTAAAATGTTGTTATAGGCCTCTGGAGAGATTAATTACTATTAATATTTAATTTAAGAGGCTTGAATTGGGTCAGTTGAACAAATAAATAGATTATAAAAAATTTAAGATTTAAACTTTCGACCGTTGGTTCTCGTTGAAACATTTTGTAAATTAAAATTAAATATACAAATTAAACACTAGGTTATTTGTTTCAAAGGTTTTATTAATTAAAAATTAACACTTGATACGTATTTCGACAATTTCTTGTCATCATCAGAAGAATGTAATCACTTCTGATGATGACAAGAAATTGTCGAAATACCGTATCAAGTGTTAATTTTTTAATTAATAAAACCTTTGAAACAAATAACCTAGTGTTTAATTTGTATATTTAATTTTAATTTATAAAAAAATTTTTTGTTAATTAACTTGGCGATTAAATAAAAATGTATAACTACCTCTGGCACGTTTTAAAAATAATTTTTGCTACTCCACTACATGGTTAAAAAAAAAAAAAAAACTTCATATGAGCGTCACACACAAAATCTTTATAATACCATTTAAGGGAAATTCCTTGGAACCGGGTGCTCTTGAATGCCAATAAATTTTGATTTAGATTTTATATGTTTAGCCGAAATGTTATTGGCCTTTGTACAGTGGTTAGCATGCTGTCCATTCGTACCAGGGACCGCGGGTTTGCATCCCGTCCTATGCGACAAAAATTTATTTAAATTGAATTGACTACCAATCAATTTAAATAAATAGGAACGAGGTCTAAATGGCCATAGATGCCGAAAAATTCCTTAAATAAAAAAAAAAAGATGGCCTAAACAAATTAAAACTTTTTTTTTTTTTTTTAAAAACATTCACACTTTTTTCTCATTCACACTCACATTCACACAGTCTTTTTCGGCAACTGAGGCCATTTAAGACTTTTACGATAATCAGTATGTTTAATATATCAATTGTGGGGTCCAGGCATTTTTATTTAAGTCATTTGGTATCCAAATGCCTTAAATAAAATTATCGGACTGCCTGGGGTCCGAACCCGAGACGTTCGGTATAGAGGGTAGGCACGCTACCAACTACTCCAAGCCCCTTGGGCCAAATTAAAACTTAATTAACTATAGGATTATTTTGAAATACTAGCCGCGCCGCCCGCCTTCGGCGGGCTTCGCGTCTAGCCAGGGGGGCTACGCCCCCTGGACCCCCAGCCACTGGCTCGGGCCCGCCTGCGGCGGACCCTCGCCTTTCTTAAATATGAGAAACGGGCTGGCGTCTAGACAGGGGGGCTACGCCCCCTGGACCCCCAGCCGCTGGCTCGGGCCCGCCTGCGGCGGACCCTCGCCTTTCTTAAATTTGAGAAACGGGCTGGCGTCTAGACAGGGGGCTACGCCCCCCTGGACCCCCACCTGCTGGCTCGGGCCCGCCTGCGGCGGACCCTCGCCTTAAATATGAGAAACGGGCTGGCGTCTAGACAGGGGGGCTACGCCCCCTGGACCCCAGCCGCTGGCTCGGGCCCGCCTGCGGCGGCCCTCGCCTTTTCTTAATTATAAAAAGAAAATTATTATTACTACGAATTCCAATCCAGTGCCTGCTTGAGGATTTGTTTACCTTCATAGAATACACAACTTCAAAAGAATACTTGAATATTTCTCTATACATTTCCTATGGGAGAAATCGTAACTTTAAGAATTAATAACTCAAAAAGTTATAGGAATTTCGGGACCCGAGTATTTTTCCAGGACTCTCCATAACGTCCTCTATAAGGCTGCAAAATTTCGCTTCAAAATTCCAGCGGGAAGTTGGTCAAACAGAGCGTGACAGACGGACAGACGGACAGACGGACAGACGGACGGACAGACGGACAGACGGACGGACAGACGGACAGACGGACACACCGCTATTATATATATAGATATTTTTACTTTCTCTTACCTCTATATATATGTTAATATATATAGAGAGAAAGTATTTAAATTCATGTCAAAAATTCGATGTCGAAATTTTAATGGATATACACGTTTTGAGGTCCCCTCGATCCAAAAAAGTGGTTTTCGCGACATGGTCTGTGTGTGTGTGTTTGTGTGTCTGTCTGTGAACAAAATATCTCAATAACGGAAAGATCTAGGAGGTTGAAATTTTATATTTAAGTTAGGCACCCCCATGGGACGTGACACGAAGCTTTTGAACAAAATCGACCAAAGAGTACCAGTACTTTACTGATGCACTTTTTCAGTTTTTTTCGATTTTCTCTAAATTTGCTCCAACGATTTTTTTTTTTTTAATTCAAAAATCAATTATTTTTTAGATTCTCTTTAAAATATATATTCTCATTCGGTCATTGAAATCTTCTGATGACCACTTTACTCTTGTACTCCATAGAAAAGATAGGAGAAATGGTTGCCATGGTAACAAAATATAAATATTTTCCCATACTTATAAATTTTATAGCCCCCGGGTGTGGCGTAGTATGTAGCGTACCTACCTCCTATACCAAACGTCGCGGGTTCGGACCCAGGCAGTCCGAAGATTTTATTTAAGCCATTTGGATACCAGATGGCTTAAATAGAAATGCCTGAACCCCAAATACATTTATTAATTACAACGGTTATCGTCAAAGTCTTATATGGCCTAAGTTGCCGAAAAGACTGTGTGAATGTGTGTGGAGTGTGAGTGCGAATGAGAAAAAAGTGTGAATGTTTAAAAAAAAAAAAAAAAAAAAAATTTATATCTTTAAATTCAAATGTACCGTACTGTCGGAAACTAAAAAATATATGTCGACACGAAAAATCTGTGACAAGCACAGCACACAACTTTCTCTTACCTTCGGTAATCGAAAGTAGTGTTCTGTGCTTGTCACACCAGATTTTTGTTTAGTTTTCTACATGTGGCCTACAATCTAGGTTCTGGAATATTTATTTTTGTTGAAGGATCTTTAAATGAGTGGGTCCTTTCTCTTCCCCTCTCGAAAAAATCATATATACGTCCCTGATACTATAATATGATTCCTCCCTTCCTTCCACCTAGTACCATCGGCTATGTTCTAATATATGTATTTGGAACTAGTGAGCTAATATTTATTTATTATTATACTAAATATGAATATAACAAGTTGCCAACTAAAATTAAAAAAAAAAATGTAAATCAATTTAAAAATGCACTTTTTTTTTTTTTTTTTTAACATTCACACTTTTTTCTCATTCACACTCACACACACTGTCTTTTCGGCAGCTCAAGCCATATAAGACATTTACGATAACCGTTATTTATGAATTTATATATATTAGGGTCCAGGCATTTTTATTTAAGCCATCTGGTATCCAGATGGCTTAAATAAAATCATCGGACTGCCTGGGGTCCGAACCCGCGACGTTTGGTATATGAGGTTAGCACTCCAACCTCTACACCACGCCCCGCGGGCT
>JAKCPI010021897.1:0-133647 GCA_023213315.1 Euborellia annulipes | reverse complement strand
AATGGGAGGGGGGAGGCGTCATAAGATTAAATATTTTTAAGGGAGGCGTGGTAACATAAAGTTTGGAAACAACTGGTCTAGAGAGACATACCGATAGAACTTAGAGAGATGTGCGCAAGCGTTGCGAATACTAACAATAACAAACAAGAGATCATTTCTACAACTGATCCATTCTATCGATGTATTTTATATATAAAGGGTTTTCCTAATGAGGAAGTGAATGAGGAATACGATAATTTATTATCGTTAGATTATTTTTCCAAACTTCTAAACATATACCAAACCTTTATTTATTCGATTGGCGATGAGAGGAAACTACTAACATCTCAATGCCCAAATGATAAGAAAAATAAAAATTTTTTCATAAATAATTAATTATTCTGTAAACGAGTCATCGTTTTAACTTTATATTTAAAATCAAGCCTCAAAACTGAAAAAAAATGATTGTTGTCTATTATCTTAGCGTGTGTAACTGTTTAATTGCTTATTTCTCCTAATCAAATAATGAAATCTATAGACTGACGATTTTATAAGAATGAATTAAAATTTGGTGTGAATTGAACCAGAAGGGTCGTTAACAATAGTTTTCCAATATTTACTAAGAGCCATGTTTTCATTCAGGGGTGCCGGAACGAATTTGAGTGGAGGGAGGGGGAGAGGGGGCAACCTACTTTCAAAAAAAAAAAAAAAAAAAAAAAATTTTATTTACTTCAAATAGTATAAATTTTATTGTTAGTTTAGTATTGTTTATTTGTACCAATCCATTTTACTTACACGCACTCATTTATATATACACTGGGCCTCAGCGTTTTTTTTTCCCGAAAAAGTGGGCCGCACATCAAAAAAAGGGTTGAAATAGGCTATAATTGAAATAATAGTTTGATTATTCATATTTTATTTTATAAAATACAGTAATTATTATTACTTTCTCTCTATATATATTAAATGTCTTATGTTATACTCCTTCGTTGTCTGCAGAGATGATTTGTTGATGTTCCGTTTGACCAGACAATCTGTTCAATCCAATCTAGATAATGAGCAACTCGAGTATAGATGACAGGATATTCTCCACCACAAGAACTCAATCCATATGACATTATTCCAATAAAATTGAATAGACCTTTATTGCCATCTAATATACTTTGCAAAGGACCTCCTGAATCGCCCTGATAACACAGAAAGTAGACAATTAATTAACTTTATAATAAAATGCATTTTTAAGGGGCTACGTAATAATTGATGTGATTACAACAATAGTTCTAATATTTTTCGTGTATTAAAACAATTCTATCTATTTTTTTCGGATTTGTGTCAAATATTAACACTGAATTTTCAAGAAGTTCTTTCCTGCTCTCTCTTGAGATAGAATGTAGAATTAAAAAAAAATTTATTTTATTTTTCAAACTCTTAACCGTAGTTGAAACGTTGTATTAAATAAATATTCTGCATTTCGAATTGATACCTTGATACACTAATTAGGTGATAAGTTTTTATGATATTTCTGTTCACAAAGTTGTAATTCCAACATATCACCTAGTTTGTCATTTAAAATATTTATTTTTCAGAGTATTTATTTTGAACAGACATAGTTAACACTTGTTTTTGGTATATTATATTGTCATATTCATTAATATTGTAAGCTTAAATTTAGGAATCATTATTAATAATCGTTTTTTGTAAAATTTATAGCTAACGTTGGCTTTGAAAATAACAGAATAATATAACAACCATATAACAAGTATTAATTGCACAAGCTTGTAAGCCAAAATAAATATTCTGAAAAATATGGGTGGACAATATTATAATTAGTAACACGTAAAAAATTTCTCTATAGCTCTTAAGTTATTAATCTTACCCTACAAAATGAGCTAGAATGGATTCCTCTAGTATCTCTTGTGCATATTTGACTAGATAGAAGTCCTCTTGGCAATTTTGCAGCTTGGTCTTGAATAAAGGTCTCATTACATTTATCCAATCCATATGCTTGATTATGGGCTTTAAGAAGAAATCTGCTTTTTGCATCTAAAAATAATAATAATATTAACGTTATTAATAAAAATACTTGTTTATTTGTAAACTGTAGTTTACTGGTATTTGTATAAGTTACAACGTTTCTGTGGACATTTCATCACTCTTACAAGCATATCTTGCGATCTAAACAGTTCAGGATGTAAACCTAGCTCTATATGTAAGACACTTTGTGACTGTATCTGAAAAATGTCACAGAATGAGTGGTCGAAACGTTGTGTCTTATACAATTAAATAAGCTGTAATCTTTGAACTAGTAAATTCAAAAAGACGGGAATCATTAAAAATTATTCATATCATATTTCTCAGTTAATTCGGAGACTTAAGACTCATGGATTAATAAAAATATAAATGATATTTATAAAATATATATAGAGGCTGTCTATATCAATATAAATATTGATATAAAATACTGTAGTTTATTAGCAAAACAATTTTCCATTGGATTTTATAGACCTATAATCAACTCATAGACTTATACTCAACATTAAAGGGCTTGGAAATCGTTATATCTTAAGATGAAAATTACGTACTTGCAGAATTGACTCCTCCCCAGCCGGTGATATGAAGTGTCTTATTTTCAGGAAAATTCTCTCCGCTATATAAACATGCTGGATGAACAGACGCAGTAAATCTCCTAATTGGAGTCTTAAGTCTTAAAAGAGCGATATCATTGTAAACAACTTTAGACTGATATTCTGGATGAACACAAATTGATTCCACTTCGATTTCCATTCGTTCATCTTCTGGGTCTGGTATCTCATCTATCGTCATATCTATTGTACCTAGGATGACTTTTGTCGGAACGCTAAAAATGTAAAATAATATTATACTGGGTTTGATTTTTGTTTACTGGTAGTTAGGTGTACCAAATGACAAAATCATTAATGAATTTTCCACCATTATAAATTGGTGTACGGGTTAGTTAAAGTGCTAGCTAATCTTCTATACCTAGGGTCGCGGTTTTGGATCCCAGGCAGTCCGATAATTTTATTTAAGCCATTTGGATACCAAAACCTACTACATACCTTCTAACAAGCAAAAATGTTAATACGGTAGTTTTGTTACCTTTTTTGTCTATTTAATACACAATGAGCAGCCGTAGCAACATAATTGGAACTTATTAGAGTGCCACCGCAATTCACCTCTCCTTGATTATTTGGATAGAATAAACCAGCCTGAAATGAAATTTTATTTCAGAAATAAATATAACAATGACGTTAAAGATAAATTGTGATTTAAGAAATTACAGTATATGAACAAAAATATACTGTTTTCTCAACTCAGAAATATTTATGACAGCGAAACTTTCTCCATTTCACTACCTCTTTCTTAATCACATGAAGTATTAATCTATATATACCAGGTATATATAATTGTGGACTGTTCGTCTTTCTGTCACGTACTGAACTCCCCTTGGCTAGACGTGAAGTCCACCGGTCTAGTTAATTAAGCTTTTGTGCTTTGTATTATTATTATTATTATGGGAGTTTTTAATTATTAGACCACATTTAATTTAATTATTTATTAAAGATACTGTACAACTTATTCTGGAGTCGTTTTCAATTCACTGTCGGAACAAGTGCACAGTAGGTCTACTTGAAAACGACTGCAGAATAAGCAGTCGAAACATTGAACAGTATTTATATTTTTAATAAATAATTAAATCAAATGTGGTCTATAATTAAAAACTCCCCTAATAATAATTAATAAATAATTTTGGAATAAAAATTCATTTTCTATCAGTGATCTTTAAAATTTAATTAGCCCTCGGGGCATGGGTAGAGGTTAGGTGCTAACCTCATATACCAAACGTCGCGGGTTCGGACCCCAGGCAGTCCGATGATTTTATTTAAGCCAATTGGATACCAAATGGCTTAAATAAGAATGCCTGGACCCCATATATGTATATTTATTAATAACGGATATCGTAAAAGTCTTATATGGCCTGAGTTGCCGAAAAGACTGTATGAATGTGTGTGTGAGTGTGAGTGTGAATGAGAAAAAGTGTGAATGTTTTTTTAAAAAAAAAAAAATTTAATTAAATTATATTGGCTATCAAATTTATTTTAAACCAAAACTGACAAGAATTATCGTATCTTTCTTTGAGCTAGAGATTACTTGTCGATGTTGTTTGCAGGTGGTACGCTGTAGGAGTGATTAAAAGACAAATACATTAAGGTAAAGAATTGCACACACATGGTTTGAAATATATATATACACAGAGTCAATGTAATAAAATTAAAATGCTAATATCCAATAATATATACATGCATACATACATATATAAGTTATATAAAAAATGAAAACAAATACAATATATGGTTTTTTGCAGTGACTGATAACCACACAAGCCCGTATTATATGCATGCTGGTGCCTCATTTACGAAAACTTTTTGGGAACTGAGGTGGGTCAAATAACCAACCATATTATAATTGTATATGTATGTTTTTCCAACAATCCACTGTCAACACTGCTGTAATCCCTTCTGATATAAGTTGCGATGAGAACAAAATTGTATTTTTATTGTTTTTTATTTCTAGGCCTTGAAAATGGTTCCTTTGGAACCGAAACCAATAGTAATGCGCACATTGGTCGGCCAAGTTAAGTTTCCCTAATAAAAGCCAAAGAAGAAAAATTTGTCTTTTAATCACTCCTACAGCGTACCACCTCAAACAACATCGACAAGTAATCTCTAGCTCAAAGAAAGATATCAAATTTATTTTGAAATCGTAGACAAATGCAAACGCCTCACACAACTTCCTCCTTTAATGAGTTACCATGTGAGCAAATTCTCCTCTATCAGCTTGTTCTCCATTAATAATAACTTCACTGAGGCCTTCGGGTAGGGATTCTTTTAATTCATCACAGTCTAAAAAACATATTCCAAATAATTTATTTTAAATAATAGCTTTTTTTATCAAATATTTTCTTACATTTTTGACTAGGTCTCTTTTTGTTTGCTACCATCAGTGGCGAAGGATTTATCCTAGAGACAAATTGACTTTCACAACAAACAGTTATCTTGCCTTTTAAAGAACAAATATCCATAGGATTTAATTGACCTTTAGAATAGAGTTTATTTAGTGGGGGACATTCTTCTAAAAGTTGGCAATATCCATCCTGGTGATTTGAATTTTTACATGGAAAAGCTAAAACAAAGTAAAACATATTTTATTATTATAAATATTCATTTACACCGACATACAAATGACATATACAATGTATAATTTTTTTTTTATCTTATTCTAAAATCTGAAAAGGAAGAACACTTTTCCGCATGAGGCAGGCGGACATTTGGCCATTATCTAAATGATAAATATACTTGGAATTTTCATAATAAGATAAAATTGAACAAATATCATATTGAATAAAAAAAAGCAAACGTATGGGATCGTAGGACCCCCGGCAGGAACGAAGTTCCTCACGCCTTTTCTTCAACTCAGAACATAATTTAGGCCTAATATGAATATTATTCAAATAGACGGAAAGCCCGCCTTCGGGCCAGGGAGCTGCGCCCGCTGTAACCTCTTGCTAATTTCCCGCCTACGGTAGATAGAAGGAAATAAAGAGAAGGAGAAGGTGGGCGTGGCCTCGCCAAGACTTCGGCTAACCTCGCCTTCCCCCGCCGTCGCTCGGGCGCTGGGAACGCATGTTTGTTAGAAACGCGTTTTTGTTACGTTACATTTTTTCCCAATTCTCCCTGCGTAAGCCGCGTTAAAGAACTTCGTTTCAAAAGTAAAATTGACATTAAACGAATTAAAAAATTATACGAATTAATAATGTCTGCTGTGCTCACTTCGGCATTATTTTTTTTTAATTTGTCTACTGATGGTTATCGGGGGACGTTCAAAACACTGAAACCTCTGGGCCATCCATCCGAACTTTCGCCGCACTTGGCATTTCCAATAGTTAGTAAACACACCTAACATCTCAGATAAAAGTCCTATAAATGTTGACTCAAAAATGTTATTTGATGTACAGTATATCCAACGATGCAGTGGTTTCCAAACTGGGAGACGCCCCTCCCTAGGAAGGCGTCGTCTAGTCTAAGGGGAGGCGCGGGTATTAGCCCCAGCGAAATGATTGCTAAAGTTTTAAAATAAAATAATTAATAAGAATAAATAAAATATTTGATAGCTACGAGTAGCTATCTCGTCAATAACACTGTGCTACAAAATGAAACTTTTTTTCTGGCCCCGAGAAAATTCCTTCAGATTCTTAACTAAAATGACCTCCTGAATCCAAATATGACCTTCGTTTTCCCCCACCACGTACCGTTTTCGGGGGGGGGCGCCCCTACTTATTTCCACTCCTTTTCGTTAATTATAGGGCCACGAAAAAAATTTGAAGGGATGAAAAGAAATATTTTAGCCTTAACATTTCTTCAGAAGGTCTAGAGAAGTGAAAAGTTAAAAAACATTAACATTTGGATCCAAGGGGGGATGTGGGGGAGGATTATATCCCTTAAAATGCAAAAAAATCATTAAAAATGATCGATTTTTTCTGATTTTTCCCAATTTTCTACATATTCCAGCGGACAGACCCACCTCACCCTTCCTTAAACATCCCTCAACTAAAAAAAAATATATATAGGACAAAGTGGGTGGGGTGTGGGCGATTCCGAAGCCCTTGCAAGAAGATGGAAGATTCTCAGCTCAGTTGGTAAAATTGGCAAATATGCGGCTTTCATTTTTTTTGGGCTGATCTTTACAAATTTAAAGTTAACTATACGGATTCTTCTATGTCCTTCAATATTTCCATATTTTATCTAAAGAGGTAGAAATTATTTCTTGTCAATAATTGAAAAAAATTCTTCTTGCAAGGGCTTTGGAATCGCTCACACCCCACCCGCTTTATCCAATATATTTTTTTTTAGTTGAGGGATGTTTAAGGAAGGGTGAGGTGGGTCTGTCAGCTGGAATATGTAGAAAATCAGTGTAAAAATTGGGAAAAATCAGAAACGAAAAGGGGTGGAAATAAGTAGGGGGCTCCCCCCGAAAACGGTACGTGCTGGGAGAAAACGGAGGTCATATTTGGATTCAGGAGGTCATTTTACTTAAGAATCTGAAGGAATTTTCTCGGGGCTTTTTTTCTTGTAGCACAGTGTAATTGATAAACTTTGCGCTGTTAGACAAGTACAGCCATCTCATTAAAAGCAATAATAAAATATTTTTATTCTTTTTTTTTTCCTTAGTTTCTATTAATAAATTAAAAATTTTTTGGGTTTATAATATTTTATTAATGCAAAATAGGGGGAGGCGTCATACGAATAAATATTTTTTGAAGGGAGGCGTGGTAACATCACTGCTCTATGATGTCACCTCATCCATTCTTTCTAATTTGGATCTGAGAAAAAAATTTAATTTTGGAATATATTTTGTCAAAAAAAATATTCTTTAACCTTAACTGCCTAAGGATTCATTTTTTTCAACTAAAGTTTTTCAAATAACTATTTGGCTATATAACTGGCCAAAAACATCTATAAAAAAATTTGATGAAGAAATTTTGATTCTACATTCAAGAGATTGAAACTCTCTTTGTTTCAATATTTGACGAGAACATCTACTATTCAAATAAGATCTCTTTGTTTCTTCCCGTTCTTAAGTTATAAAAAATTTCGATATTCACCCGCCGGATGCAGAAATTGAAATAGTAGATCAAGAACATACCAAAGGATGCTAAAGCAATCTGCGCACAATTCACTACAATCGCAAGCACAATCAAATTGGCCATCATTTTTCTAACTGACTGTCTCGAAATATGTGCTCGTTTTCCTCGTATTATCTTTTAAGACACTTTTTTTTATATGCAAGATGATTCAATTCGAGAGGGGAAGACGTTCGTTATCTTTTTGGAAATTTGAAGGTCGAATGTTTTTTCATAAATTTCAATAGATCGGTATAGTTGTGTTTTATTTTTCATCGCATTTCTTAATTGAATTGATTTGAATATAAGCCAATTATTTATTTGAAATTCCTAGCGGAATCCCCGTTTATAAATAAAATAGTGATGTAATTGAATGTGTTTAACATAAACAATGAGCCCCTTCTTGAACTTTGATCTCAAGATAATCTCACAAGTAATGAAAGAAAATTTAGCTTTAAGTTATTTTATTTTCTCCCTCAGCCTATTATTATCTTGGGGCAAGGGCGGATACAAGGGGGAGGGGTAAAGGGGGTAATTACCTCCCCCGAGATTTGAAAAAAAAAATAGTTTTTTTCGAAAAAAAAATATTATTTTTAATGTAAAATTTTAAAAATTAATACTTAAAAATTTGATTTGTATTTATATTCGGGCAAACAAGTACAGAATGCGCCTTTAAATTACCGAAATTAAGAAAAAATTGTGTGCTGTGCGACCAGTCACACCATATCTCCCCCCTCCCCCCGAAAAACATCTCATCATCCGCCCTTGCCTTGGGGTTATATGAATAAATCTCCAGTCAAGGAAATAAGGAAAAGTAGATTAAAAAAAAATCATTTACTTATAATTTTATTTATAAAAATTTGAATATTCAATATATTATACAGTAATTGCATCGGCCATTCTTAAACGACATTTTTTTAAAGAAAATGACGTTATTATACTCATTTGAAAGATCAGCGTCCTCTATATAATTTTAAAGTTTACCACACTTAATTTACTTGAAACTCGCATAAAAAAGTCACGTCCACTAGCAATTTTCATGAACAAAAAGCTGTATTTTTTCTTTTACACGTCATTTTAGTTAAAATTACATATAGGCTAATGGGTGTACCCTCAAGAAGGCCGACCAACTTGTAAACCTTCCAAATTCGCGTTACACCTTCAAAACCTGCTATGGAGAAAATTAACATTTAAGCAATACAAAAACGTTTCTCATGTTATTCATGCGTTATAAAAAAAAAAAAAAAATCCCTTTTTTTCTTGCGTACGATTTTTTCGGGCATCGATCAATACATAAGAATATGAACAATATGACATGATAATTTCTTATTTAAATGATGATTTGTAGCCAAATAAATTTTAACGTCGGTTGCAGAGATGTTCTGTTGATGTTCCGTTCGACCAGACAATCTGTTCAATCCAATCTAGATAATGAGCAACTCGAGTGTAGACCAGAGGATAATCGCCACGACAAATATTCTTCATTCCATATGACATTATTCCAACAATATTGAAGAGGCTTTTACTGCTCATTAATTCAGTTTGCAAAGGACCACCTGAATCGCTCTGATAACAAAGAGAGTTAGGAATTAACTAACTATATGATAGAATACATAATAAAGATCTAGTCTATCATTTAATGAATATGCCTTCTCTGTGGATTCATTTAAGAGTCAATTTTTTGGATGGGGGGTGAACGATGCAGTCTTACAGCCTGCCTCCCTGATAGTGAGATGAAAAACAAAATTAAACAAGATATTTAATTTATTATTTTTATTTGTGAACATTGTTGGAATTATTCAGAACCCATTTCGTATTCTCAAGGGGTATCATGTTGTTAGTTCTGTTTAAGAAGAGCGGAAAAGGTTTCGTCATTCAGATTCAGAAAAAGAAAATATTTTTAAATATACTTGCTTTGCTTGAAATACATATATACACACACCCAGATGCCATCCTCACACAGACGCATATATTCCTAGTATATGTCCATATCAATAGGTACGAAATTTTTATCGGGTTCAAAATTGAGTTTTTGTGCTTTCTGTACAGAAAACATTCTGCTGAGCAAGCCGGTATTTATAGATTTTTTTTTTTATTTAAAGTTTGTTTGGTCCCTTTTCTCTTATCTCATCTTTGTCTTGTTTTTTCAATTTTTTTTATATAAAATAGATGGTCACATATATAGATATACTTTTCTATATGGTTTTATTCTTGTTTCGACAGGTCCAGAGACTTCTGCCATACCTGTCTTGCTTTCGTGTACTTGCTTCACTAAGACTGAGAGAGCTATCCCTATCAAACGTGTTCTAAGCGCTGATCCGCTGATTCCAGAAATCCTTTATCTGGTGAGTAACTCATGAAATTTTTACAATTCTAATTCTTTTTTAAATTAAATCGTATATGTTGATATTACGATCTTTAACAAATTTAAAGATTAATTTTAAACTGGTAACCGTTGGCTCAAGTTGAAACATTATGCTTTAATAGGAGTAAGTTCAAGTATGATACACAAGGTTTTTTGTTTCAATGATTTATTTATTTAACATTAACACTTCATATGGTGTCGAAATGCGTATAAAGTGTTAATGTTAAATAAATAAATCATTGAAACTAAAAACCTTGTGTATCATACTTGAATTTAATTCTCCTATTAAAAAATTTTAAGAATTAATATTTAATAATTACCCGTGACCCTTGGCTCAAAGAGAAGGCATTAGCTTCTCATGGAGTCCCGTGGGGGAACCCCTCATCGGTTCGCTTTCTGTCCTAAGCGAATAAAATTTATTTCATTTGAATTGTCTACCAATCATTTGAAATAAATAGGTATGTGGTCTAGATGCCGAAAAAGAAATAAAAAAAAAAAATATTGAATACTTGACGAAATGATTTCATTTAATTCATAGGACAATACCATCCTTCACCCTGGTATAAAGGAAGTGCGATAATCTTAACAATTTTGATTTTATGATATTTATTCAAAGAGATATATTTTGTGCTTTTTAACAAATTTAACCACGAATAACACTTATTTAATAAATACAATTGCTCCGGGGCCCACATCTTGTGGGTACGTGGATGGCGACCACGAGCTACCCGAGCTGGGACTGGCAGTCCTATTCTTTACATGTCAGTCCCTTCCTTCTATATTTTCAACTGGCGTCAGACTTTGCGTCGGCCTGTTCTATTTCTTCCGGTCGCAAAATAAAACCCATTCCACCGACCCCTTTACCGCCGACTCCGCACCTTGGGAATAATAACGGCAAAGAAAGAAGAAGAAGAATAAATACTAATCAAATATTCGATATATTTTTCTGCCTTTATATCAATAGTTTCATATTCCAACTTAGCCAGATAGATATTTGAACAACCCTTGATACATTTAAGTACAAGAAATAACATTTTACTAAAATTTTTTCTCCTCTTCTGAGTTAATTATAAACTAGAAAAATTTTATTTCTTTAACGGCATTGTGCCGAAACTTAGCCAAATGGAAATTTTTATGTTAAAACTGAAATTTTTCAGCATCCCCTCGATCAAATCTTTTTTTAGACTTCTCACTATTAGATATTAGATATTGTGTATTACCAATTTCAATTCAAAGATATATCTTACCTCACAAAATGTGCTAGAGTGGATTCCTCTATTACCTTTAGAACAAATTTGACTAGTCAGAATACCTCTTGGAAGATGTTTAGGACTATCTTGAACATAACTCTGATTACATCTATCTAAGCTATATGCTTCAGTTGTTGCTTTAATCAGAAATCTGCTTGTACTTTGAGGATCTGAAAATAATAATAATATTATTAACACATATTTAAATTTATAATTTAAATAAAAATTACTGCGAGGATCAATTGCTCCCCAGCCAGTGATATAAAGTTTCTTATTTTCTGGAAAATTCTCTCGGCTATACAAACATGCTGGATGAACTTTCGAAGTAAATTTTCTAATTGGAGTTTTAAGTCGTAATAGAGCGATATCGTTGTAAGAAAATTTAGCCTGGTATTCTGGATGAACACAAACTGATTCCACTTCGACTTCTATTCGTTCATCTCCTGGTTCTGGCTCCTCATCCAAAGTCACATCTATTGCACCCAGAAGGACTTTTCTTGGAGGACTATAAAAGTCAGTGAGAAAAATAAAGACAAAATCATATAGTATAGACGAATAATTTAAGAAAATGTTTAATATCTTTTAACAGGATAATTACCTCATTCTTCTTAGTCCTCTATTTACCATGCAATGAGCGGCTGTAATTATATAATCGGAACGTATTAGAATTCCTCCACAATCTACCTTTCCATTGTGGTTTTCATTAAATAAAGCAACCTGCAATTTTTAAATATTTTTTTTAAAACAATGTTTCTTAATGGAACTAATCCCGTAAGTTCAAAAATGTTACAAGCGCTAGAAAAACTTAGATTCATAGTTAAGGAATTAAAATAGTGGGACACAGACCGAAATAAGGTAGAAAAAGACTGTTATCTTAGAACAGTGCTTTTTAAACTTTTAGATATCGCTACTTTTAACTCAAGTCGTTAGCAAACAGCTCCCCTCAATATTTTTGGATTGCATATTGTTCCAAAAATAATTTTTGCTTCAGAAATAATCCGTCTATTCCTTAATGCTAAAATATATATAATTGGTGACTGTCCGTCTGTCTGCCTGTCACACTCTGTTTGAGCAACTTTTCATGGAAATTCAAAATAAAATTTTGCACCTTTTAGAGGACATTTTGGAGAGTCTAAGAAAAATACTAGTCTCAAAATTTTTTTGAAAATCTAGAATTTTTGCATTGCAAGAAAATTTCGAACTTCATTGATATTGTCCCATAATAATAGAGATGAGAAGTGAAATAAAAAGAATGAAAAAAATTCACAAAATAAAGAATTAATTAATTAAAATTGCATTGAGGCGAAGAGATTTATGAAAATATTTGCAGCACGTGGGACAACCAAGACATATTATTTGCCACAATTTGGAATTTATAGGGGAAAAAACCACCCCATTCATGCTGCCTCTACTAACCATATGGGGAAATTCTCCATGATCTGCTTGGTCTCCATTAGCAATAACCGAAATCAGAGGCTCCGGAAGCGATTCTTTCAAATCATCACAATCTATAAAGCAAAATTAAAATGAGTTATAGAGAGGCTGTTATTTATTAAATCAAAAATTGTCTTACATTTTTGACTAGGTCTTTTTTTGTTTTCCTCCAACTTTGTCAAGATACTATATTCTTCATTAGGACTTTTGATTTTCTCCACCGGCTGGAAGGTGCTTATCGTTGAGAGAAATACCTTATCACAACAAACAATTGGTTGGGCACCAAAAGAACAAATATCCAGAGGATTTAATTGGCCCCTGGAATTGAGATCTTTTAGTGGCTTACATTCTTCAATAGGTCGGCAAAATCCTTCAGCTTGTTTTGAATTTTTACATACAGTTTCTAAAACAAGTAGAGGCCAAATATAGTTCATATAAATAATTATTTTTCTTTCAACACTTCCAGTTCGGCTACCAGTTATAAACATAAAGTATTGAGAACATTCAAATTCTATGTAGAGAATTTGATAGAAATACCTATTGTGAGAATCCCGGAGTCAAAAAAAGTCGGTCTGCCTGTAAGTCTGGGTTAAACACTGTGAGGGAACAAAAAAAAAGTCGAAGGGTTTGAATAAAATTTAACAAGAGTACAAGTATTTTACTGATGTACCCATTAGGTTTTTACTAATAAGATTATAATTCATAAACTAATTCTTTTTTTGATGCTATTTAAAATGTATATTCTCAATTAGAATCTCAGGAACGTTTTTCACATTATTCAAAAGGAATTGAACCAAGAAGTTCATTAAAAGTCGAAAAGTTTTTAAAGAGAGCACTGAACCTCATTTGAACTTTATCCCTAGAGATAAACTGATTATTGACAAAAAATTATGATTTGTGAATTAATATTTTATATATTCAGTGGGTTTGTTCAGAGAGAAAAACGACAAAATATGTAAAATTTATAAACAGAAAAATATTTATACTTTGTTACCATGGCAACCATTTATCCTATCTTTCCTCTGAAGTACAAGAGGAAAGTGGTCTTCAAAAGATTTCAATGGCAAAATGAGAATATACATTTTACAGAGCATCTAAAAAATAATGGATTTTTGAATTTTAATCAAAATCGTTGGAACGAATTTTGAGGAAATCGAAAAAAAAAAAAAAAAAAAACTGAAAAAGTGTATCCGTAAAGTACTAGTACTTTTTGGCCGATTTTGATCAAAAGCTTATTTTCACGCTCTAGGGGGGGGGGGGGTGTCTAACTTAAATATAAAATTTCAACCTCGTAGCTCAATTCATTCATGCTTAAAATTGAACACACACACCGACAGACCATGTCGCGAAAACCTCTTTTTGGAATGAGGGGACCTCAAAACGTGTATATTGTATAGGTGAGAGAAAGTAAAAAAAATACATTCTACATTCACCACTCACAAAAATGTCAAAATCAATTTTATAATTCAGGGATCGTATTTCGTTAAAAAAAAAAACCTATTTAATAGGCCTAGAAAAGAATGTTACAAGATGTGGATTTTATAGCTGGAAAGCTAGAAAAGGATGAGAAAATTCTACCTACCTAAAGATGCTAAAGAAACCAAATTCGCGACTATCGCAAGAGCCACTATCAAACTAGAGATCATTTCTCTCTGACTGGTTAGAATAAATATTCTCTTCGTTTTCCTCATTCGATCTTTTAAGACTGCTTTTTTATATGAAAGATGATTCAATTAATTGGAGAGGGGAAGACGTTGAAATTATTATCTTTTTGAAAATTTGAAGGTCAAATTTGTAAACTGGTTGAAAGTTCCTATAATATTTAAATAACCGACAAAAGTTAAGGTGCGCCCCCGGGAGTTGAACCTCACATCCTTTATTATTTACTTGATTATTTATTTTATTTTAGGAAGAAATGTATACAGTATCAAGTCGGAAACTATAACAATCAGTAAAAATAGACTATGTCACCATTCTGGCAATTTTATTCATTTTAAAATAGAGAAATAAATTTATTTTCTATACAAATAATCTATTTATTATACACCTAGGGGATGTATGCGATAGTCTACTTTTAAAAGAATCGATATTTTTGGATCTGAAGTATCGGCACATAGAATAATAATTAATTTATATTTAATAAATTCCAAGATAATCACAAACTTACATCACTGGAGGAAAAATGGAATAAAAAAAAACTGTTGTGAAGCCAAAAAAAAGAGAGAGAAATACAAAATTTGAAAACCAAAATTACATTTTAAAATAGATTCGAAAAGGAAAATTTGATATCTGGCTAGATGAAGAAACACATGCAAAGATTCCCACAGAAAAGTGGTTATATAGCGTCTGGCATGTGTATGACAGTTCACACGAGAATGGGGGATTACGGTTTGGAAAAATCTTATAAAAAGCCATCCCCCACTCCCTGGGGAGGATTCTATCTCCCGATCTCGTTAGTGTCGAACGGATAATTTTTTACAATAAAGGAGCTTAAAAATCTTCATCTCCTATTATTTAAAATCCCGACGACTCCTTGGAACCAGGCAACTCGCATCAAAGCAAAGTACCATGGAACTTCAATTCTGTAATTTTTGATCATTTTTTTTATTATCTCAAAAAAATAATAATCTGTTTACTCTATTTTTATTAATGACAGGTATTTGTGTATTTATGGGGATTTTTCCTCTAATAATTTTACTAAAATTCGGTGTGTTACTCTTCGAGTTTCAGAAATAGATTTTACCATTGAAAAAATGTATTTTCTTCTTGGTAAATTTGAATGATTTAGTTATTAGGTCTTGTGTCTAATTATCTAATCCTGTCTTTTACTCGCGCCTCTTTTCTATTAAAAAAAAATCCACCGAGCGCTTTCAGGGGCGGATTAAAGGGGGGGTGACCCCCCCCCCCCGAGAAGAAATTCAAACAGTTATAAAAACTAGCAATCTAAAGAAATTATGATTTCCTCTCTTTAATTTCAATTGAATTTGTTACCAATCAATTTAAATAAATAGGAAAGAGGAAAGGGGTCTAAATGGCAGTGGCGTACCGAGGGGGGGGGGGGGGCGGGGGGGCGCACAGTGGGCCAGAAAACCAATTTAGGGCGCCAAAAGTCGAAAAAACGAAATGTACCAGAGAGACAAACTAGCTATGACCTGATGTACTATGACCTTGAAGGCTTCTAGTACCGCAAATATCAACTCGCCCGAAGTACATCTAGTTGCTTTGAAGACGCGATAAAGTGGCGGTTATTGACAGCAATTTGCATTGTGAATTTGTATGTGTTTTTCAAGCGCGTGTTAGGGTGACTTGTTCCAGTGTTTTGAAATTAATAAACATGGTGTCCTATTGAATTTTTCATCCTGAATACGAATCTGTGCTCGTCCATTGCTATAATTTAATTGGTAGTTTGAAAATTTGCAGTTGAAATAAGTACTTTTTTGTCCCTTAGAACTGGCTATATGTAGTGCTACAAAAATGTCCCTCCATTTCCCGCCAAAACTTTTCAAATAAAAGTTGTTCCTTAAAGCCCGTACTATCACCTACATTTCGTACATTTTGCCCGTTTTTGCCCCAAATCCATAAAATGTGATTTATACCACTAAATAAGTGATTACTATTGTGTAAATTCTAGTTCTTCCTGCGATCATGATTTTTATTGTTGAAATTCAGTTACATAACTTGCTAAATTAATAATTTGATTCCTTTTTGTATTTTGATTAAGAACCGACCGAATATTCGGTTTCGGTTACGGTTTCGGCCAGGGCGAAAAAAATTAAAAAAAAAAAGAAAAGTAAAATGTTAAAGTGAGGTGGATAGCTGAGTAGATCTCGTAATAAGGAAGAAAGAAAAGAGCGTTTGCAGCTAGGTTTATTTCGTTTAATAATCACTTCAAGCCGACGTTTCGGTCAGATATACGACCATCATCAGGGCTACAATCAATAACAGAAAGGAGCGAGTGAGTTTACAGTCAAAAGAAAGAAAATTAGTTTTCTTACATCATATGCGCACAAATTAACAAATAATTATAATAAGATCAATGATAAAATTAAGAAACATAAGTTACATACAAGGTATATTGTAGATAGAATTAATAAAAGTAATTTTATGGTAATATAAAGTGTAATATAAAGTGAAAATGTGCGTGTATGGGGAATTTCCCAAATTACCAGGACGTGCCTTAAGTCAAAAACTGTGACAATGCCAGGCCCGCTGGGAATTCCCCCAGTGCCGAACAAAGGTCCCGACACACCACAGACGCATTTCAATCACCCCACAAAATTCCAAAATGAATGATTTGCTCCCCTTCTTTGGTCACATTTTTTTTTTGCAAAAATGTGGCCAAAAATGGACTCAGCGCCTCAAAGAACATATATTTTGATACCCTACAAGAAATATTCCAAAATTTTGAAATCTGCCCCTTCCCCCTAGTACCCCATTTGGTTTTTTCGCAGAAATATTTGTAAAAATAGACTCAGCGCGTCAAAAAACATATATTTTGATACCCGACACGAAAAATTCCAAAATTTTGAAATTTGCCCCCTCCCCCTGGTACCCCATTTGGTTTTTTCGCAAAAATATTTGTAAAAAATTGACTCTGCGCGTCAAAAAACATATATTTTGATACCCAACACGAAAAATTCCAAAATTTTGAATTTTGCCCCCCCCCTGGTACCCCATTTGGTTTTTTCGCAAAAATAAGTTCAAAAATGGAGTCAGCGGTTCAAAAAACCACTATAAACCAAAAATCAGAATTTTGGCGCCCTAAATTGGTTTGCTGGCCCACTGTGGGGCGGTCCGCCCCAGGCCCCGAGCCAGCATAGGCCCCCATATATTTATAAAAAAAAAATTTAATGAAAATTTCTCTTTTTGAGGCCCCGGGGCCCTCAGGGCTCAAGTAAAAAACGAAATATTTAGTTAAAAAATCAAAATTCAATGAAAATTTCTCTTTGAGAGGCCCCGGGGCCCTCACGGCTCAAGTAAAAAACGAAAAATTTAGTTAAAAAATCAAAAT
This sequence comes from Euborellia annulipes, assembly GCA_023213315.1. Classification (NCBI taxonomy): domain Eukaryota; kingdom Metazoa; phylum Arthropoda; class Insecta; order Dermaptera; family Anisolabididae; genus Euborellia; species Euborellia annulipes. The sequence goes on along the minus strand of JAKCPI010021897.1, from coordinate 115,909 downwards.
TTAATGAAAATTTCTCTTTGAGAGGCCCCGGGGCCCTCAGGGCTCAAGTAAAAAACGAAAAACTTAGTTAAAAAATCAAAATTTAATGAAAATTTCTCTTTGAGAGGCCCCGGGGCCCTCAGGGCTCAAGTAAAAAACGAAAAACTTAGTTAAAAAATCAAAATTTAATGAAAATTTCTCTTTGAGAGGCCCCGGGGCCCTCAGGGCTCAAGTAAAAAACGAAAAATTTAGTTAAAAAATCAAAATTTAATGAAAATTTCTCTTTGAGAGGCCCCGGGGCCCTCAGGGCACAAATAAAAAACGAAAAATTTAGTTAAAAAATCAAAATTTAATGAAAATTTCTCTTTCAGAGGCCCCGGGGCCCTCAGGGCTCAAGTAAAAAACGAAATATTTAGTTAAAAAATCAAAATACAATGAAAATTTCTCTTTGAGAGGCCCCGGGGCCCTCAGGGCTCAAATAAAAAACGAAAAATTTAGTTAAAAAATCAAAATTTAATGAAAATTTCTCTTTGAGAGGCCCCGGGGCCCTCAGGGCTCAAGTAAAAAACGAAAAATTTAGTTAAAAAATCAAAATTTAATGAAAATTTCTCTTTGAGAGGCCCCGGGGCCCTCAGGGCTCAAGTAAAAAACGAAAAACTTAGTTAAAAAATCAAAATTTAATGAAAGTTTCTCTTTGAGAGGCCCCGGGGCCCTCAGGGCACAAATAAAAAACGAAAAATTTAGTTAAAAAATCAAAATTTAATGAAAATTTCTCTTTGAGAGGCCCCGGGGCCCTCAGGGCTCAAGTAAAAAACGAAATATTTAGTTAAAAAATCAAAATACAATGAAAATTTCTCTTTGAGAGGCCCCGGGGCCCTCAGGGCTCAAATAAAAAACGAAAAATTTAGTTAAAAAATCAAAATTCAATGAAAATTTCTCTTTGAGAGGCCCCGGGGCCCTCAGGGCTCAAGTAAAAAACGAAAAACTTAGTTAAAAAATCAAAATTTAATGAAAATTTCTCTTTGTGAGGCCCCGGGGCCCTCAGGGCTCAAGTAAAAAACGAAAAATTTAGTTAAAAAATCAAAATTTAATGAAAATTTCTCTTTGAGAGGCCCCGGGGCCCTCAGGGCTCAAGTAAAAAACGAAAAATTTAGTTAAAAAATCAAAATTTAATGAAAATTTCTCTTTGAGAGGCCCCGGGGCCCTCAGGGCTCAAGTAAAAAACGAAAAATTTAGTTAAAAAATCAAAATTTAATGAAAATTTCTCTTTGAGAGGCCCCGGGGCCCTCAGGGCTCAAGTAAAAAACGAAATATTTAGTTAAAAAATCAAAATACAATGAAAATTTCTCTTTGAGAGGCCCCGGGGCCCTCAGGGCTCAAATAAAAAACGAAAAATTTAGTTAAAAAATCAAAATTCAATGAAAATTTCTCTTTGAGAGGCCCCGGGGCCCTCAGGGCTCAAGTAAAAAACGAAAAACTTAGTTAAAAAATCAAAATTTAATGAAAATTTCTCTTTGAGAGGCCCCGGGGCCCTCAGGGCTCAAGTAAAAACAAAATTTAATTAAAATTTCTCTTCGAGAGGCCCCGGGTCCCTTGGGGTTCAGGGATATACGGTATTTTAAAAATATTTTTATGTATGGAGGAGAGGGATATTTAAAGATGAGCACCCCCCAAAAAAAAAAAAAATTCAATATAAGGCCCCCTCTTCTAGTGCCGCCCCAGGCCCCCAACTGCCTCGGTACGCCTCTGCTAAATGGCCATAGATGCCGACAAAGTCCTTAAATAAAAAAATAAAAAAAAAACGCCCCCCCTCCCCCCGACAAAATTGCATTAATCTGCCACTGAGCGCCTTAATTAATATAAAAAGGATATATGGAAAAGTGGATAAAAAAAACTTATTTACTTAAATATAATTTTATTTTACAATTTTAAAATTATAATTTAATTATTAATCTCATATATTTATACAAATTTTTACAAATTATATTCTATTTCAACAATGACATGAATTATTATGCTGTTGAATTAAAATATTTTCTTCTAAAAATGTTCTCAATTCGTCTTTAGTCCCCGGGAGATCTAAAGATATCGAATATGTAAAATCAAAGGTTGGTAATCTTGTTTGTTTAGTCGGGCACCATCCGAAAAAAATCAAAACCAAGTTGCTTAAACATGAAAAAAGAAACCGACCTTTAATGCCTGACATTCAGCACAAAAACTAATAGCAAGCCGATGGTTATCGGCTCTTCTTTTAAATAATGATTAAATAATGAAATAAGGAACTTAAAAATGATAAAACATATGAACAATCTAACATGATAATTTCTTATTTTAATGACGTCGTCGCTTGCAGAGATGTTCTGTTGATGTTCCGTTCGACCAGACAATCTGTTCAATCCAATCTAGATAATGAGCAACTCGAGTGTAGACCAGAGGATAATCGCCACGACAAATATTCTTCATTCCATATGATACAATTCCAACAATATTGAAGAGACTTTTACTGCTCATTAATGCAGTTTGCAAAGGACCTCCTGAATCGCCCTGAAAAAAAATTCGACTTCGATGATTTTCCACGTTTTAGACCTCCCTGAGTTCAAAAAACCTATTTTGAGCATTATGTGTGTCACACTCATACACACACACATACACAGACGTAATTCCAAAAGAATAAACGAGAAAGTTTTGGGGAAGTCATTCCCGATTTATTTTATAAGAGAATATCTACTTGAAGTCTACTACGAGTAATAGACTTTTCTAGTTGAATATTTTGTCTCTTTTCATGACTGTAGTCAGGAATGTTCTGTTGATGTTCCGTTCGACCAGACAATCTGTTCAAACAACAGCCGATTGACAAGTAGATTTCTTACTATTAATATAATTTACTATTTTCAATTCATTGAACTAGTTCTGCTCAAAGTGGACATGGCATTCTCTTTTTTTCGCATCCTCAGCACATTCTGTTATTAATAATATTATTGTATAAATATCTTACCCCACAAATTGCTGGAGAGTGGATTCCTCTAGTACCTATTGTGCAAATTTGACTAGACTGAATTCCTCTTGGCGCTTCTGCAGCTCGATCTTGAACATAACTCTGATTACATCTATCTAAGCTGTATGCTTCATGTGATGCTTTAATCAAAAATCTGCTGGTACTTTGAGGATCTATAAATAATAACATTATTAACATATATTTAAATTTATAATTTTAAATAAAAATTACCGTAAGGATCAATTCCTCCCCAGCCGGTGATATAAAGTTTCTCATTTTCTGGAAAATTCTCTCCACTATATAAACATACTGGATGAACTTTCGAAGTAAATTTGTTAATTGGTGTCTTCAATCTTAATAGGGCAATATCATTATAGATAAATTTAGCCCGATATTGTGGATGAACACAAATCGATTCCACTTCGACTTCTATTCGTTCATCTCCTGGTTCTGGCTCCTCATCCAAAGTCACATCTATTGCACCCAGAATGATTTTTTTAGGAGCACTACAAAAGAAGAAAAAATATAAAGACGAAATAATATATTGAATTATTCATATAATATATTGTATTATATCAAGATAATTACCTTAATCTTCTAAGTCCTTTATTTACCAAGCAATGAGCAGCCGTAATTATATAATTAGAATGTATTAAAGAGCCTCCACAACTCACCTTTTGTTTGTGGTTTTCATTAAATAAAGCAGCCTGAAATTTGAAACAAAATTTGGTTTAAAAATAATATTAGTATATATAAAGCGCTAGCCACTGGCTTCCGTTTTATATGCCTATTTACCACTCTCTCTCGCTGATTGGCCAGAGGTAGAGGAAGTGGAGTCAGTGAGGAAAATTTAAAAAATTAAGTCAGAGAGGGATATTTAAAACATTAAAAATTTTCCAATTGTTCGCCGAAGGATAAATCGTTAAAAATTCTTATCATATTTATAACTAATAAATTAAAATTTCAATAAATTCCAAGGCTATAAGAATCATAGGTGGGGAAGGGTTCCCCTAATCCCTTAGAATTTGCCTATATAATATTTTCCCTATGACAGGCAAATAAATTTCTTAATTATGGTAGATAGCCAGTGATTAAATAGAACAGCTTTAATTTCAATCAAAACAACTGCTCTAACCTGAGGAAAGATGGGTTTAAAATAAATGTCATTGCTTTTAACACAGGCTGCTTAACCTACCTGATTGAGAAACTATCATTGACGTAACTAGAGAATTTGGCTGGGGGGGGGCATGGGACCAGCCATCTTCGCTGGGGAGGGACCAGCTATCCTCCGGGAGGCCTGGAAACCCCCATATTTTCTCAATTTTTCTTGAGGCAGGGAGCATTCTGGGGAGGGGGGCCACGAGCCTTCTAGGAGGGGCGCCTTCCCCGGCAACCCCCTAGTTACGCCCATTAAGTCTTTTGTATACTATATAAAAAGTCCATAATTAGAGAAACCACACCATTCATCAACTTCTCCTAGCTCCACTAACCATATGGGGAAATTCTCCATGATCTGCTTGGTCTCCATTAGCAATAACCGAATTCAGGGGCTCCGGAAGCGATTCTTTCAAATCATCACAATCTAAAAAGCAAAATCAAAATGAGTTATAGAGAGGCTGTTATTTATTAAATCAAAAATTGTCTTACATTTTTGACTAGGTCTCTTTTTGTTTTCCTCCGGCAACTTGATCCTATATTCATCATTAGGTCTTTTGTTTTCCTCCACCGGCTGGAAGGTGCTTATCATAGAGAGAAATACCTTATCACAACAAACAATTGGTTGGGCACCAAAAGAACATATATCCAGTGGATTTAATTTCCCCTTGGAATTGAGATCTTTAAGTGGCTTACATTCTTCAATAGGTCGGCAAAATCCTTCAACTTGTTTTGAATTTTTACATGGAGTTTCTAAAACAAAAAAGAGCATAAATTATTTTTGTTTCCACACCTCCACTACAACTCTTAATTACTTCCCTTAGTTGTTTGTTTATGAAGATGTATGTCAAAGCTTTGGTTAATTCAACTGCTATTATTCAAGGCTGCATTTCTTTTAATGTTTTAGAGAGAATATAAATTTTATTAACCAATAGGGTTATTTTTTTTAAATTTATTTTTGTCTTAGCCATGGGGGGATATGCCAACGCATTTTACAATTTTTGGTGAATCCATTAGGGTTTGTTGAGAATATTTATTTTAAACTTTTTTACATGAGTATGAATTATTTAAAACAAAAAGATAATGTCAAATATCTGGTTTTCATATATTCCTTTGAGTCCAGTGACATAATTTGGAGGGGAGGCATTGCCCCCCCCCTCCAAGAAAAAGTTGAAATGACGCCACTTGAGTCGCAAAATAGTCTTTTTTACTCATCCACTCAAAGGCAAGATTGTCAAAATCAAATTTCTTTTAATTCAAGGACCTAATTTCCTGATGCATGGATATTCCTTAAAAAAAAAGTAAAATTCTAGAACATACCTAAAGAAGCTAAATTCACGATAAACGCAAGAAGCACTATCACATTGGCGATCATTTCAGACTGACTGACTGTTTAGAATATTTCCTGTTTTCCTCATATTATCTTTTAAGATTGCTTTTTCATATGAATGATGGAGGGGGAAAACGTCAATTATATTTATCTTTTTGGAAATTTGAAGGTCGTGTTTTTTTTTTTAAATTAATATATCGAAGGGTTGAAAGTTCCTCCATCAATTTTGTACAATATTTTTTTCGATATATACAGTTATTAATATATTAATTTGATTTTTTTATTCTATTTAGTGAGAAAATAAATAGAATATATTAAAATATGTCTGGAAATAATAGAAAATTAAATTACTTGCCTCAGGGCTTTTGCTTCTGTGAATTCAAGCATGTGTTGTGAAGCCAAAAAGGAAGAGAGAGAGAAGCAAAATTTGAAATTCAAAAATCAAAATTCTATTAGAAAATAAGATTCGTAAAAAAAAATTTGATATCTTTTGGATCAAAAAATACATGCAAAGATTCTCACAGAATACAAACTTAGCTGAACGTCTTTGAATGTGTATCACGGGAATTCTCTCTCGATCTCAAAAGTGTCGGAATGTCGTTCTTCCAAAATTGGAACCATTAAAGAAATTGAAAAAAAAAAAAAAAAAAAAAAAACTTCCATCTTTGATGATCTTTAAGGCCTACAGCTCCTGGAGGCAAGCAACCCACAACACATGTTGAAATATTAATAAATTTCCTTCATTGAGAATGAAATGCATATCAATTTGTTTACCATACATTTCTTGAACTATAATCCCAAGATAATCTCTTTTTCTTTCTCTCCATTTTTTTTTTTTTGCTACTCTATTATATTTTGCTATTTTTCGCCCGTAACCTCTTTAAGTCATTTATCACCATATAATCAAAAATTGCGAAATGCTTTTGATAAAGGCATGAATAATTTAAAATATAAGTTTTATATATATAATCTCATTATCGAAGAGAAAATTAGTTTTGAATCAAATATAACTTACTACATGTTGGATATGTTTATTTTTCTAATTCTCCTCTGTGGCTATATATAAAATATTATCAAAACATGTTATGAAGTTTTATTTAAAAAATTTAATTAAATTATCTTTGGATTGGTTTTTCCAAAATAAAATTAGATTAATGATTAAACTTTTTTACTTTTCCTCACTCTAATCTATCAGAGTTTCTAAAAATTTTCCAGCTTTGGAGCCATTGAAAGGCATAATAATTCATTCGGTACCCCACTATTTTATTCATTGTTTGTATTTTTGATATCACTTCAGTCATTAGTGACACGTTTTGAGAGGCCAGAAAAAAAAAAAAAACAGTCCCTAAATTCCCGTTTGGGAGGGTCAAAAATATTTGATCTTTTTCGGCTGTTTGATTTATAATAAATATTAATTAAATGAATTTTCTTCAGTAAACTTTTTATTTTTAAGGAGTTCATAAACCGGCATTTTCTAGCCAGAAGCAGAAATCACAACTAAACCAAATCGCAAAAATTTACTCACAAAAACTCTTAAATAAAGAAGAAAAAAAACATCCTCAGCCTACCATTTAAGGCGATCTGCACAAAACCAGCAACAATCACAAGCACTATCAAGTTTGAGATCATTTTTCTGACTGACTATGCCTTCTCTATAGAGGAGAATATGAATAAGAAAACGTACACATTTTATATTTCAAGACTGCTTTTTTATAAGATTTAACCAGAGAGAGAGAGAGAGAGGGAGGGGGAAGATGTTCTTCATCAAAACAGGTTTTTCTCTCTCTCCCCCGCTTCACATTAATAACAGATGTCAGAAATGACCAAAGCTCTTTTTATAATAACAAGAGGAAAAATTGTTCCCAGCACTCCATCGTTGGCGAATTTTTTTTTTCCATTTTATTATTAGTTAGATGATTTCAGAGACTAAAAATCAAAACATGCCTTTCGAAGGCATCTAATCAATAGCTATTATTCTCAGTACCATGCTCGTTTTTGCAGGCTGGGAATTAACTAATTCAATAATACTTCAATTTCCTCTAGAGTTTTTCGGATCACTTTAATTGTTGAATCCTCTTATTCAACATTTATGCTCTTGAACGAATGAAAATTCTTTAGCAAGTTCTTCTTTTGGGTTGCTTATTTTCCAGAAAACAAAATTTTGGACAAATATTCTCACGAAATTTTAAAAATAACCATTGCAGAGCAGGCTTGTTTCTTAACCAGTTCGAAATAGAAGCAAAACAAAATTCTTCTCCGACACCCTCAATTTTATGTTTTCTTCAACCAAGGCCTAAAATTCTTCTGGTGTTGCTGAAGTTGGTTTACTTATGAAAGAAAAACGCTAAATTTTCACCAAGTTTTTTTATTAGTTTTTAAGGTAATATTTCCAAATATTTCGGAGATCTATTGGCACTCCTTCTTCAGTGGATTTCACCACGTATTGCCCTTTACAATTAAAACGCTTGGAAGTGGTCATCTGAAATAATTAATAATTGATGAACGTATAAGATGGTCGCTTCCGAGCGTTTTAATTTTAAAGGCCATACGTGGTGAAGGAGGTGGAATCCACTGAAGAAGGAGTGCCGATAGGTCTCCGAAATATTTGAAAATATTACCTTGAAAACTAATAAAAAACTTGCTGAAAATTCAGCGTTTTTTTTTTTTTTCATAATTATCGAAAAAAAATCTTAAAATCGAAGTGCTGCGTTTTCTGACATTCCTCACGATAAAAAAAGCATTTAATAAAGGAAATGATGGAAATAAAAGAGCGATAATTAATTAATTTAAATAATATTATTTCATAGCAATTTTATTTAAAACTTAATTTACATATAAGCCTAAATAGCTAATATATTATAATTACAAAAAATTATACTGTCATTTTCTATACTATGAAGATCATACTTTCTAAATCATAAAGACAAATTATGATTTGATATATTCTTGTAGAAATCGAATATAATCTATTTAAAGTAAAAACTCCTTAGTTTGTATATACAGGATGACTGCTAATTCATGGTACAAACTGTGAGGACTAGTACAGGACACTGTAACAATCACATTTTGTATAGGAATGTATTCGCAAAAGTGACGATAATTAATTAATTTTCACTTGTAAACGCGGTGTTTAAAATAAAACACTTTCACTTATATTTTTTCTTTCCTGTGTTTGTGCTTCGCCACGTCACTTACATTCCCATTCATTCCATACCCACATTATCCATACAAAGAGAATGTTATAGTGTACCTGTACCAGCCCTCACAGTTTCAACCATGAATTAGCTGTCACTCTGTATTACAATTTAAAATAAATTGAATGCTTTCTTCGCTAGCTTAAGAGAGGCTAAACTAAGTCGGTGTTCTTCTTTGTTTGCAGAGATGACCTGTTGATGTTCCATTAGACCAGACAATCTGTTCAATCCAATCCAGAAAATGAGCAACACGAGTGTAGACGAAAGGATGTTGTCCACCACAACTCCGCGGCCCAAATGAAATGATCCCAACAATATTGAAAATATTTTTGCTGCTCATTTCTTCACTTTGCAAAGGACCTCCTGAATCGCCCTGGTAAATATAAACAATTTGTTATTTTTGAAATTAGATTAGGAATTATCTACAAGATGTATGTTTAATGACATTGGGATGACAATACGTTGTCTCGCCTATTTTTAGGATAATAAATTAAAATAATATTATTAGTATTTTGGTAGTATTCAGATAACCTTATACGAATAAATAAAAGAAGTTTGATGTCTGCCTTGACAAAAGAAAATTCATTTCTATAGTGGTAAAAAAACATAGTCCCAAACTAGTGAATGGATTTTCATGGAGAATTGGGGAATTTTTTCATTGTATAGAAAAATCACAAGCCAGTGATAATTATGGGTAATTCAAAGGTGGATTTAATTTAGTAATCCTTGGATTGATATGATAAAAAGGCTTCCATGGGGGTTAAATCATATAAAATTAACCAACTTAAGATACCTCACCCCGAAATCATAAAATATGTTACGAGATTTGAAAAATAGCATATGTATATAATTAATGGCTTACGTCACAAAATGTGCTCGAGTTCTTTCCTCTAGTATCTCTAGTACAAAGTTGACTAGATTCAATGCCTTTTGGAAATCTTCTATCGTGCGTTTCCACATACGATTCATTACATCTGGTTAGGCTTACAGGTTCATTTTGAGCTTTAAGCAGAACTTTGCTTGATAAAGTACCTAAAAAAAAAAAATATTGTTTAAAACTTATGACTTAATAAGCATATATTTTCTAGCTAATTATTATTAAATTGAAAAATTAAAATCATTAGACCTCAAGTTTCAAGAATTTATTAAAAATTAATGCGCATTTCGACACTGATAATAAATCATTTCTTTTTATAGAAATGCGCATCCAAGGGCGGATCCAGAGGTGTTTCTCGGGGGAGGGGGGGGTTAATCTGGTGTGACTGGTCGCACAGCACCAGAGGCGTATATAGAAATTTTTTTCGGGGTGGGGGGGGCCTGTTCTCAAAAGTTTTTCTACGAAAAATTTTGTTTTTCGCGGAACCAAATTTTTTCACATGTTCCGTTTGCGGAGCCAGAAATTTTTCATGCTCCGTTCGCGGTTTCTAAAATTTTTCCTGTTTTTTCAAATCTCGGGAGGGGGGGGGTATTACCCCATTTACCCCCCCCCCTGTATCCGCCCTTGTGCGCATCAAACAAATGAAGAAATGTGACTGTGAAAAATTGATAAATAGGAAGAAATACTCAAAATCCTTTTAACAAAACGTTTCGACCAAATAAATTGAAACATCTTCAATTGTTTAAGATTCTTTTGAATAACCTAGTTGTTAATTGAACTGAAGCAAATTTTGACAAATTTTTTCGAATTTTTCCGCATGTATGTACGTCCATCTGATTGTCACGCTATGTTTGGGCAACCTCCCGTGAAAATTTCAAAATGAGCTTTTGCATCCTTATTATGGAGAGTATAGAAAAAATAGTCGGGTCCTCATTATTTTTGACCATTGTTTAAGATCTTTTTCTGCATTAGAGGCCATTTAGACTCCGTCCCTATTTATTTTATTTCAATTGATTGGTATCCAATTTAAATAAATTTCTCGCCTGGGACTGGATGCGAACCCATGACCTTTGGCACCAACAGCTAATGCTCTCTCTCTGAGCCGTAGGTCAAGGACAAATCCTCATTTGAGAGGGGAAAATTTTTCTTATTGAAAAGCATTGCTTCCTTTTAAAAATTTAAAGCCAATTTATTATATATAATAATATAATAATAATTGAATCTCTCAAAGAAAATATTATAAAAATTGTTAATTAATATTTTGACTATCATAACACATCTGATTTGTATATATTGAATACCATTTATTGCAATAGTATTGAGACTAAAGCCTGGTAGTTAGGCAGCCCAAATGGCAGCTTGACTGGGTGAGAAATATCTTTTTCAAAGCAGACAAAAGGCACCAAAGAATAACCATAAAAATTTATCTTATTAATATAAATTTCAAAATATATCGAAATAAAAGTTACATGAAAAAAAAACTGAAAGGGATTTTTTGACTGTTTCTTACAGTTTTTTAATCGCTAAAATTGAGAAATATAAAACGCTTATTAAGTAATGGGAGGCAGGAGTGTCCTAAATTTATCTCTCAAATTACCCGGAGTCCAAAACAAGCTCTGTGATTGGCTCAAAGGACATGATCTTAACACTGTCTCTCAGTATAAGGCTGTCAACAGCTTTGTCCCACACTTTATAGGTGGTTCAAGCCCGAAATAGTGGTTTATATGGCTACTAAGCACGGGTCTAAGGTAGATAGTTTAATTTTAAATATTACCTTCTTTATTAGTTGCTCCCCAACCGGTAATATGAAGTTTCTTATTTTCTGGAAAATTCCTTCCGCTGTACAAACATGCTGGTTGAACCGAAGAAGAAAATCTAATTGGAGTTTTAAGTCGTAATAGAGCGATATCATTATAGTATAATGTGGGCCGATATTCTGGATGAACACATGTTGATTCAATTTCGACTTCTATAGGTTTTTCTTTTACCAAATCTACTACACCCAGAATAACTTTTGTAAGACTAAAAAATTAAATTGTATAATAGACAACATAATGCTAGTCAGAAAATGTTTACAAGAATATTCACTTTGCCGGTAATTGAGTTATTACACAATGTGCAGCCGTAATAACATAATTGGGACTTATCAGAGAGCCTCCGCATCTCACCTCTTCATTGTTGCTGTCTCTATAATATAATCCAGCCTGAAATTATGGATTGGAATGTTAGAAGATTTATTTTATTATTAATAATCAATTATTATTAAAAAAAAAAGAAATTATATAGGGTCTATATCACGTTTTGGCCCGTGAAGAAAATTCATATAATTAATATTTATTAAATCAAACAGCCGAAAAAGATAGGGTTGCAGCCGGGAGTCGAATAACGGATCTTCCTAGTTATACCCAGCATACCCTACCACTAGACCACAGCACCGCATTCGGCAAATCTGTGGTTCAACTTCCGTTGATATTTATAAAAAAGTAATGCGATCAATGTCGAAATTTTGATGGAAATACACGTTTTGAGCCCCTGTTTGCAGAAAAAATTTGGCCAAGCAATAAAAAGGTCAAAAATCACAAGAAGGAACCAAGATTTTCTTCTTTCTTCCTAGCCTTATTCCCTCAGTGCGGTGGAATGGGTTTTTTGTGATTGGAAGAAATAGACAGCCCGGCCCGTCGCACGGTCTGATGCCTTTTGAAAATATAGAAGGAAGGGACAGACATTTAAAGAACAGAAGGATTGCCAGTCCCAGCTCGTGTAGCTCGTGGTTGCCATCCACATACCCACAATAAGGGTACTCTGGGCATAAGAATGAAAATACCTACTTGGTTGAAATTTAATCTCTGACACACAAAAATAATCTTTTGAATAATAGGCCCACTAATATTTTACTTTTTCAGTTTTTTTTATTTTTAAAATTAAGCTTATCTCAAAATCAGTTCTAACGATTTTGATTAAAATGGAGGGATGGAGATATCAGCCAAATTGGAATGCTCTAGGTTCAATAAAACTCCCAGAATAAGACGTTTCCAGGGCCGGATCTAGAGGGGGGCAGTGGGTGCGTGTGCCCCGGGCGGCAAATATCAGGGGGCGGCAATTAAAGAAAGATTTACTAAAAAAAAGGTAAAATGATATGGATTTTGTATAGAAAATTTTAAGGAGGGGGCGGCAAATTAAATTTTGCCCCCCTTAAAAAATCTCCTAGTTCCGTCCCTGGACGTTTCGGCTTGAATTTGTTTGGCCATCTTCAGTTCTTGGAAATTGTACACATAATGATTCTGATGTGTTTTACATTATGTGTATAACTGAAGATGAAGACGATTACGAATACTGATTCCGCAGAACAGCAACAAATGCGGAAACATTGAGGTTGTCATGCCAAAACAATCTATAAACTTATTCAAATAGACCAAACTTTTCTGTTCTTATATCAGTTGACATTGCAATTTCGCCTTTCCTGTTTATTAGGAAAGTAAAATGTCAGTAATTTTCTTACCATGTGTGGGAATTCACCAATTTCCGTTTGTTCTCCACCAAAAATAACTTTTCCGAGAGATTCCGGAAGCGAATCTTTTAAATGATCACAATCTAAAAAAAAAAAAAAATAGCAAAATCAAAATCAAAAGAGGATATCATTGATTTATTTATAAAAATAAATTCTCTTACATTTTTCACTGGGTCTTTTATTGTTTTCTGGTAAGCTGCCGATCCGAGAGATAAATGCGGTATCACAACAAACAGTTGGCTGGCCTCCAAAAGAACATATATCCTTAAAATTTAATTGACCTGTGAGAAACGGTTCCTTTAGGTGCGGACAGTCTTCTAAAGTTCTGCAAAATGCTTCAACTTGTTTTGAATTTGTACATTTAACAGCTAAAACAAAATTCATATAGGACAAATTAGTAGTCATTGTTACCCCCTCCTGATCTTACTCTTAAATGATATGAATTGGGAAAAAAAATTTTAAATGTGTAAAAAACTGCAAAAGGCTCTCTTTTGTATTGAAATTTATATGCAAATCCCCATAGGGATTTAACATTATCTCTATGGAAAGAAGAGCCGGAAAATGAACTTGAAAAATCTGAAATTTTACATCAGTAAAGTGTACTTCAAACAATTTCCATGAAAAATTTTATTGATATACTTTTTAAAGAGCATCTAAAAAATAGTTGATTTTATAAATTTTAATCAAAATCGTTAGAGCCAATTTTGAGAAAATCAAAAAAGAACTGGAAAAGTACATCTATAAAGTACTAGTATCTTTTGGCCGATTTTGTTCAAAAGTTTATTTTAACTGTCGGGTTAAATGGCGGAGGGGGCGAAGCTGAACTAGGGCGGCGTTTTTTAAGTTGTAATATAATTTTAAAGAAAACTAGCCTATTAATTTTTTGGGCAATCTATGGAAAGAATCTGATAACATCACCGTCCCTGGGCTATATCTTACATGCCTTAGGGCGCCAATGTCGATATTGAGGGGCGCCAAAGGCTTAATGCGCCTAGGGCGCCCCCCCCCCCCCCCACCTAGTTTACGCTACTGACACACACAGACCAATTTGCGGGACCCACTTTTTGGACTCAAAACATCGACTTCGAATTTTTGACATGAACGCATTATATATTATACTGTTCTAGAGGTAAAAAGTAATTAAATTAATTACGTCTTTACATAAGAATCTAATATTAGGCTTTTTGAATTTTTAAAGTGGTACCGCAGCGGAATTTAGCACCCATTTACTCTTAAGATGTATAATTTGACAGGGGCGTATATAGAAATTTTTTTCGGGGGAAGGGGGGGGCTTGAACTCAAAATTTTTCCTTTGCGGAACCAAAGTTTTCCGCCTTGCGAAAAATTTTGATTTTGCGGAACCAAAATTTTTCACCCTGCTGGAAATTTTTTTCCCTTCCGTGAAAAACATTTTACCTTTTTTTTTTTTTTAGGAAGGCAAAAATTTTGCCGCCCGCGGAACATTCTCTCTTTTGCGGAACCAAAATTTTTTTTCGTCCGAGAAAAATGACATAAAAAATGTGCCGTTCGCGGAACATTCCCTTTTTGCAAAATTTTTTCCCCGTCCGTGAAAAATATTTTACCTTTTTTTTAGAGACGCAAAAATTTTGATTCCCCTCTTTCGCGGAACAAGATTCCCTCTTTTGCGGAACCAAGATTTTCGTGCTGCGGGGCCGAGCAAACATTTCGGGGGGGGGGAGGGGGCGAGACCCTCTATTGTCTCTATATCACTATATATGTATATGCATTTGGAAAATTTCGGGGGGGGAGGGGCTCCTCGGCCCCCTTAAATACGCCCCTGTTTAACGATTATCAGAGAAAATATTTTAATTGATATCTATATGTTTCGTCAATTTTATTATTTTAGAATAAATTCAAATTTTGAACTTACCCACACTTAAAGCACCCTGCGCACAATTCGCGACTATCGCAAGCACTATCACTAAAGAGAACATCTTTCTCACTGACGGTGCTTCTCGTATTCGATTTAGTTTTCTTATTATTATCTATTAAACTGGTTTATAAATGATGATTCAAGGCGAAAGAGCATTTTTTATCTTTTTGGAAATTTAAAGGTCATATTAATTTAATACAGTAAAATCCTTTTAATCTAGTTTTCCTCATTGGGTATTTTCGAAATAGATCTTATCTATAGTAGAAAAGATTTCGAATATTTAGGTTTGTAACTGAATAACCCAACCTCAATTAGATTATGAAAAAGGAAATGGAAGCAGTGGCGTAATTTCAACTTTTTCTTGGGGGCGGAGGGGGGCAAACATTTTTCTTAAAATTCACTTACTTAGGTTCTCAAATTTTGCCAAAAGATATATAATTTAATTAATTGTTTAATTTTGTACAGTTTATATACTCGTAAATATATTTTGAAATATTTTATTTAAGAATAATAAATATAAAATTTTATAAAAATGAGAACCCTTTTAAAATTATCAATTTTTTGATTTAGAGTTTTTACTTCATGAAATGGTAGTTTTTAATGCATGAAACATAGATTTTATTGCACGAAAATCCGCTCTCTGCATATAAGGATAAAACAGGCCCACATTTGAAATTCTATGTCAATTTAACGCATCTACGGTGTACGAGAGGGGGGGGGTCTTGAACCCAGGGAGATTTGAACAAGAGTAGTTGATTTGATTTTAAATGTATTTATTTTGAACTTTTTTCAATAAAATAAACAAAAATTGGGGGGCTTACAATGATCAGGGGAGGGATACTAATTCTAAAACTTAAAACTAACATCACAGATAAAAACATCCCTAAAATCCTAATACACTGTATATTTTTGTGGTTTCAGTGTTGCCACTTTGACCACTGATGTACGGGGAGGGTTCTGTCTTGTGGGACGCTGTAAGAGAAAGAGAGAGAAGGGGAAAATTATTTATTAAAAAAAAAAAACTCCTTTGCGGCGTTGTTGATGGAATCTAAGGGAAGGGAAGGGTGGGGGGGGATTTAATAAGAGGTCACACCGTAGGGATCTCAGAGTCGTTTGGTTCCTTCTTTCATATTTGAATCGTGTTTATCAAGTATCTTGTACAACGCCTTTACATTTCTTTTGATGATAACCAACTTTTTTAATCTATTTAATTTCCGCGTGGTATTATTTTTTAAACGGAAGGTCATTTACAATAATCCCGTTACGATTTAAATTCAATTCATAAAATATACAATTTTAATAAGTTATCAATCAAGGGCGGATACAAAGGGAGGTATTACTTCCCCCCCCCCCCCCGAGATTTGGGAAAAATATTTTTTTGGGAATTAAATTTTATTTGTATATATATATATTCTGGCAAACAAGTACTGAATGCAACTTTACCGAAACTAAGAAAAAAATTGTGTGTTGTGCGACTAGTCACACCAGATTAACTCCCCCTCTCCTCCCGAAACTACTCTGGATCCGCTCTTAGTATCAATGGAATATAATGATTTACATTTAGCACCGTGCGACCCGCAATGATCTATGGCAGTGAGACCTGGCCGATAAAGAAAGCACAGGAAAAAAAGTTGGATGTGGCGGAAATGAGAATGGTGAGATGGGCATTGGGAAAAACAAGAAGGGATAGAGTGAGAAATGAGAAGATCCGAGGAATGGCAGGGGTGGTGGAGGTATCCAAAAAGATCCAGGAAAGTAGGCTGAGATGGTTTGGTCATGTGATGAGAAGAGAAGAGGAATATGTGGGGAAGAGAATGTTAAATTTGAATGTGGAAGGAAAGAGACCAAGGGGTAGGCCCAAAAGAAGATGGATGGACTGTGTGACTGAGGACTGCAGGCAGAAGGGATTGGAGTTTGAGGATGCGCAGGATAGGACATTGTGGAGAGGGAAAATAAAAATGAGTGACCCCTAGAAAAAAAAAAAAAAAAAAAAAAAATATAGGGATAAGCCACAGCGAAAGAAGATTTAGCACCGTAGAGCCATCTATGATCAAGTTCCCAACCAAAAAACAGCACATGAGAGCCATCTAAAACAATAATAGAGCAAAACTTACAAAATATTTCCTGTACATCTTCATTCTGTTTTTAAGATAACCACTCCAAGGAATCATTCAAACATTTATTTACTCTCTACCACAGAGTAATATATAAACAGAGAGCGTACTCAATGTTAATTTTTGGTTTTTGTCCGCCATTAGGGTCGCTCAGAACGCAGAGAATTTGCGCTAAACTCAAACCAGATTAAAACCAAATTTTAACCGCTCAATTCAAAATTAGATATTTCGTTTAAATATATTCGAATATTATTTTATTGTTAATAAGTAAAAGTTTTTCAATGGCAAAATGAGAAGATTCATTTTAAATAGCATCTAAAAGATAATGGATTTTTGAATTTCAATCAAAATCGTTGGAACCAATTTTGCGAAAATCGAAAAAAAAAACTGAAAAACTACGTCAGTAAAGTACTAGTATTCTTTTTGTTCAAAAGCTTCGTGTCACGTCCCATGGGGAAGCCTAACTTAAATATAAAATCTCAAGACCCTAGCTCTTTTCGTTCTTGAGTTTTGTTCACAGACCATATCGCGAAAACCACTTTTGGATTCAGGGGACCTCAAAACGTGAAGATCCAACAAAATCTCGACATCGAATTTTTGACATGAATCCAATACTTTCTTTATATATATATATATATTAACATATACATATAGGTAAGAGAAAGTAAAAACATTAATTTGCATTTTTATAAGAATATTGTAATCACGATTAGAGCCAAAATCTTTTTATACTAAAGGACTGAATAGCAGATCGAAAATCCCGCCTACCCATGCTGCTTTTTTTTTTAAGCATTTTTAATACCCAGCTAACTTGTCGCTAATTTCAACATGCAGAAAGCGTCCACTGGCATCTTAAACGAGAAAATCAAACACCGGGGTGCGTGCAAGTGCTTACCAGGCTCCGCCCACTTGCTTGAAAGAAACTTGCCCATGGATGCCCAATTTTGAATCAAACACTTGGTAAATTGTCCAGGGCTAGAATCAAACTAAGAGGAAGTTGCCCAACTCCGGCCACTTGTTATAATCAAACGTTTTCAGCCCATGCTCGCCAATGGGCATCCAATTGCGATAAACCAACAAACCTAAATTTAAAATTTCGATTCCCCAAGCCTGATGGACGGATTAGGTTCAGAAATAAAAGATAATTATTCTTCTATTTTTTATTTTTAGCCCACCGACTTTTACAAATTTTCCAGTTTCGACAAGATCGTCATCACAGGACCTGTGAACAAACCAATAACTCCAATAAAATAAACAAATAACTCAAAAAGTTACACGAGTATTTATCCAGGACTGCAAAAAAATTTTTAGATCTTGGGGGGGGGGGGGGGGAGGATAATCGAAAATCACCTCCCTAAAAAAGGGATTAAAGCTAAAAAAAAAGGGTCAAGGCCAGCGAAATTACATTAATTTTGAAAATTTTCAAAATTTTTACAAGGCCTTTAAATATGAAAAAATTTCAAATCAATCTAAAAATAAAAAGAAAAATTGTTGATCATGGGGAGAGGACAATGGAACATCCCCACTGCCGTTAAAACCTAGGAAGAAGCTAAAAAAAAAAAAGGTAGATTTTGATTAGCTTACTTTTGTTAATAAAAAATCATTTGGGTGGCCCTGAAAAGGGCCGTTGTTTATATATATAAAAAAAAAACATTGTAGGAGAAGGGTTAATAAGGAAATTATTTTTTTTTGGGTGTTGTCTTCTTTGGTTTGGATGCTGGAGCCTTCTTAACTTTAGGGCTCTTGGCTTTCTTCGCTGTTGGCAATTTGTTAGTAGATTTCTTCTCTTTGGGAGCTGGCTTAGCTTTCTTGGGGGACGCCGTCTTGGCTTTTGCTGGTGCCTTCTTCGTGGCAGCCTTGACAGTTTTCTTGGGTGCAGCTGCAGCTGGCTTCTTGGCAACTGCCTTCTTCTTGGGACTAGCCTCTTTGGCTTTTGATTTTTTCGCCGCTGCTGGCTTCTTCTTGGGTGCCCCAGACGCGGGTTTCTCGGCTGTGGCAATCTTAAAGGAACCAGATGCGCCCTTACCTGACTTTTGTGTCAGTTGTCCAGACTCGACAGCTGATTTCAAAGCTTTCCTGATGAAAATGCCAAGTTTATCCGTGTCCACTTTGTAAGTAGCGGCGATGTGCTTTTTGATGGCTTGCAGAGAAGATCCATTGCGTTCCTTCAATTCGGTGATGGCGTTGATAACCATCTCAGAGGTTTTGGGGTGAGATGGTTTCTTCGCCAGAGTCTTCTTCGCTCCTCCTTTGGCTGCTGCTTTACCCTTTTTCGGGGTTGAAGGCGCAGCAACTTCAGAAGGGTTGGATTCAGCAACAGCAACGTCTGCCATTTCAATGAGTTATTGGAATATATTTGGAAATACAAGTGAAGTATTTTTCAATGAATAAAAATTTCTATGTCCAACGCGCTTTTGATACCTTGGAAAGCTGGCGCACAGAGCAGAGCTTTGCTCTCTCCTCTCTCCGAAGTTTCAAAGAGAAACGATGCAGCAATCATTTTATATTTTAATAAATATTATTTAAACTAATTGATTTTTTAAATAATTATTTATATATCCAAAAAGTAGATGAAATATTCTTTAAAATTAATTCAAATCTAATTTGATGGGACAAGATTAGATTCAAGTAAAATGTATTCAAATCTGGAAAATGTCAAATTTATATTCATCAAGAAATGCGATATTTAGAAAATTTTTTTTTTAAATATCTCACATAGTATTTTCAAAAAAGCTATTTTTTCAAAAAATTTAATTATTAAATTTCTGGAATGCGCTATTTGTTTACACTTTTCGTTTGTCCTACATATCCAAAATTGACAAACAACAAATATTAATAAAAAAGAATTTTTCTCAATTAAAAGCTTTTAATTTAATTAGCATCAAAATTATTCAGATAACAATGTGATTATAATAAAATAGATAAATTATTCTTTACACCGGTTATAAGGTTTTTGAAATATCTTCTTTATTTATTTAAATAATCACTCTTTACAAAAGACCTTGTTCTCACAAGACACACGTTCTATTTAGAGGCTGTTAGTTTTATACGTATTTTATAGGATCTATTGGGATAAATATTTCTACAGAGGCTACTGTTTAAAAAACAAACTTTATAACAAAATTTCTTTAAAAGTATAATATTAACTTTTTTTTAAGATTTTGATAACAAACAACTTGCAAAATGTTTTCAAATATTCCCAAATGGTGGAGATGGAACTTAAAAAAATTGGTCATTTTGATGTTTTTTTTTTTTTTTTTAATTTTCTAACAATTGGTTCTAACGAAATTTGATATAAATTAATAAATCAATTTTTTTTAGAATATTTTTAAATATATTCTATATTATTTGAATTTTTTTTTTGCTATTTTGAATTAATTATGTACCGTGAGGGTTAATAGACTATGTCTCACTCATACGTTTTCTCATCTGATTATTTCAAAAACATGAAAATGAATTGAAATTTTAGACATTAAAGGATTTGTAAGGAATATTTCTAAGAAAGCAAAATCAAAAGAAACTTAAGTTAAATAAATAAAAATAAAAATATGGTCATAAGAAAAGAAGACAAGTTAAAAATTTTATCTAATTATCTGCGCGTTTTAAAGCCTAATAATTAAATTGACTCGATAGGTACAGGAAAGTAAGAAGTTTACAATTAAAAACCCATCAAGCCCACCCATGCTTTTTACTTTCTATAACTATATATAGACCCTGTTATGCAATGGTGTGTCAAAGACCAAAAAATTCAAAATTTAGTTAAGCACAGAATATTGTTTCAAATGCTTTAATTAATAGTATTTTTTATGAAATATGTCCTAAAAAAATTTATATTTAATGTTACTTGCACAATTGACAAGAAAAATTTTATATGGACCCTGTTATGCAATGGTGTGTCAAAGACCAAACATCGAGTTTTGAGAAAATCAACAATAAAGTTTTTTGTTTACATTGGATTCTATATAATTCTTCTTGTCAATTGTGCAAGTAACATTAAATATAAATTTTTTTAGGACATATTTCATAAAAAATACTATTAATTAAAGCATTTGAAACAATATTCTGTGCTTAACTAAATTTTGAATTTTTTGGTCTTTGACACACCATTGCATAACAGGGTCCATATAATCCAATGTAAACAAAAAACTTTATTGTTGATTTTCTCAAAACTCGATGTTTGGTCTTTGACACACCATTGCATAACAGGGTCCATATATAGTCATTTGTTTATATTTACATGTTTTTTAATGAGACCTGTATGATTTTGTTTTGATTTTTCTTTCCAAAATTTACGAAAAATGTCTTTTTCTTCTGTGATTATTTCAAAAACTATTCAGTTTTTGGAAAAATATCAAAGAATAAAAACTTTTTAAAATTGAGTATTTTACCATAATACAACAAAGAAATTGAAAATTTTGAAATTTCTGAAAAAACTTTTTAAGTAAAGTCCTACTTCCAAGTGACGTATTTACTCCAAAAGGTGATAGAAATCTACAATTTTAGTGCAAGGAGCATATACCAAATTTCATCGATCTAGCTGCTTTGGTTTTTAAGCAATTGCGTTCACACACACACTCAGACGTAATTCCAAAAGAATATACGAGAAAGGGCTTGGGCTACCCGAGACCTTACCAGACAAAACCCGACTCGCACATGTTTTCCTTCAAAACTAGCATATGTTCCCGCCTACCTGATCTTAAGGTAGCAACTCTTCGAAGCGAACATGTTTTTCTAAAAAATTGTACCGCGCTAATTTCAACCTGTAGAAAAACGCCGCTATTTTTTTACACATGCTCTGAATCACGTGTAAATTTTGGCGTCCAAAGCGAGAAAATCAAACACCTGGGAGCGGGCAAGTGATTACCAGGCTCCGCCCACTTGCTTGAAAGAAACACTAGGGAACTTGCCCATGGATGCCTAATTTTTAACCAAACACCTGGGAAATTACCCAAGGCAGGATAGAATCAAATTAAGAGCAAGTTGCCCTAACTCCGCCCACTTTTTGTAATCAAACATTTCAAGCACATTTGGGGCAATGGGCATCCAATTGCAAATAACGAACAAACCTATTGTGTAATTAATGAAGCCACTACCTGCCTTTGTAGACAGAGAAAGCACATGCAAACAAAGACCAAAGAGGGAGTTTCTCAGAACTAGATCATAAAGCTAAGGGTCAAAAGAACAATATTTAACTTTTTTTTTTTTTTGACAAAAGGCAAGAAAGTGGTTTTTCCAAAATAGAATTAAATAGAGCTAAACACATTTTGGAGCTTTTATTTGTCCGGTTCTCTTACTAGAAGCAACACATTTCATTTTATAGAAAATTCTTTTTTTTTTATCATAGAACATTAAATTTAGTTATTTTTTTTTTATCTTTCTGTTATTAGCCTGCTCTCGCATCTTTTGTGCATTTAATGGTTGGATCCAGTTCTTTTTGTGCTGTGGCATTGTGCAATAATTCAAGGGGATCTATCCAACAAAACTACCTCCTTTCACCGGTAAGTTGTAATATTTTTTTTTTAATTGAATGCTGTGTTTATATCTACTTATTAGTTTATAGACTCATTTTATCTAATTTAACTTTGATAATTATCAAATAAGTTATATTTAAATATTTAATACGAACGAGTACTAGTCCCATTGGTTTAGCATATACAAATCTGCGAAACATCGCGGGTATAGGAGCTTACGTTATTAAGTACATCTTATCATTGAAACTAGTAGATTAAAATAATTTATATATTATGGCTTAAATTAGAATGCTTTGGCCCCAATATATATATATTATTCAAATAAAGGTTATCGTATAGTGTTAAATGGCCTAAGTTCCTAGAAAGAGTGTGTGAATGGGAAAAAAGTGAGTTAAAAAAAAAAAAATATATTAAAATAGATGGAATATTCTTCAAAATTAAAATCTAATTAGATGAGGGCAAGATAATAAAGTTAAAATTCAAACCTGAACAAACGTGAAAATTCTATTCATATCAATTCTAAATCAAAAGCTAAAAATAAAATAACGTCTCTGAAAAAAAAAATGAGCAGCAAAACTTTTGTTAATAAAAATATTTTAGTGGCCCTGAAAAGGGCCGTTGTTTTTTAAATGAAAGGGAAAAGGACCATAAAAAGCAAAGGATCAAAGGAAATTAAGCTCGTTCTCCACGGATACGTCTGGCGAGTTGGATATCTTTGGGCATGATGGTGACACGCTTGGCATGGATGGCACAGAGATTGGTGTCCTCGAAGAGACCCACCAAATAAGCCTCGGATGCCTCCTGGAGAGCCATCACAGCAGAGGATTGAAAACGTAAATCAGTTTTGAAATCCTGAGCAATTTCTCGGACAAGTCGCTGGAAGGGCAACTTGCGGATCAGCAATTCAGTGCTCTTCTGGTAACGACGGATCTCCCGGAGAGCTACAGTTCCTGGCCGATAACGATGAGGTTTCTTAACGCCACCAGTGGCTGGAGCACTTTTTCGTGCAGCTTTAGTTGCCAACTGTTTACGAGGAGCTTTGCCTCCAGTCGATTTACGGGCAGTTTGCTTGGTACGAGCCATTTCGAACTATCGAAGTGTTCGGTTCAAAAAATCAAAGCAGAATGAAAAATTTCCCCCTCCAGAGGGCCTTTTATATCTTTCACCACACAATAGAAGGCTTGAGTTCTCCCTCCATTAAACAATTTCCCCTCTCCCGCTCTTTTAGTATCAACTCACAAAATTATTTTTTTTCTTTAATTTTAAAACCAATCACCTGTTATTTAATAATCTGAAAATTAATATTTTACATTTAAAACCTAAAAAAATTAATAAAATTAAACTAAATTTAGAATAAAAAGAATAAAATATTAGGTTGAGAAAAAAGGCGGGAAATCACGAACTTTGGACATAAGCAAAAAAGTGGGGGAAGTCGCTAGAGTGGGGGTAACTGTCAAGTTGATATTACAAGTGATTAAATCAGTAATCTCACACAAAATTTTATGCAATCACATTCACAAAGAGATAAAATGGATTGTTTTTTTATATAATCAAATGCGTTTATTAAAATACAAAAATTTTATAGTGAGTTGATGTGAGTAAATAGCTCTCAAGGTAGGAGAGTGGGGGAAGTTGAGTGTGTGAGTGAGGGCTATAAAAGGCCCCCTCGTCTATGTGAGCGTCATTCCGTTGTGAGCTCTCGAGTTGATAATATCCTTTACATCTATTGATCGAGAATGACTGGTCGAGGCAAAGGAGGAAAAGGGTCTGGGAAAAGGAGGCGCCAAACGGCATCGTAAAGTCCTTCGTGATAACATCCAAGGTATCACGAAACCTGCAATTCGTCGTTTGGCTCGTCGTGGAGGAGTGAAACGTATCTCTGGCTTGATCTATGAAGAAACCCGAGGTGTCCTCAAGGTATTTCTCGAGAACGTGATCCGGGATGCTGTCACCTACACTGAGCATGCCAAGAGGAAGACCGTAACTGCCATGGACGTAGTCTATGCCCTCAAGAGGCAAGGCAGAACCCTCTACGGATTCGGCGGCTAATTTCATCGTTTCAATCTCACCTTATTCAATCCTCTCAAAAACAACGGCCCTTTTCAGGGCCACCAAAATGTTTTTATTAACAAAAGTTACGCTGCTCATTTCTCATTTGAAGGTTTTAAATCAAGAAATATTTTTTATTTTAATTTAATATTTTGTAATTTTCTAACCCAATGGATTTTATTAAATATTAAAATTGAATCAAATTTTTTTTTTTTTTTTTCTTTTTCAATGTATAAAATTTTCAGTGCTTTTTTAAAATTTTCGGAATGATGGATAACGTTCAGAAGGTATTTTTTTTTTCATTTAGTCTCTTGTACACTTTTTTGCCATTCACACAGTCTTTCAAGCAACTTGGGCCATATAAGACTTTATGGTATTATTCATAATAATTATGAAAAACTAGATTGATGAATTATGAACTCTAGTCATTTGGAATAAACCGTAAGCTTTTATTTCTGGTTCAGAAAAATATTGAAGTATTGAGGTTATTCACATCAAAACTTTACTAATATTAAGGTTTTGTATAAAAATATTACTAGTAGACTATACTTAAAAGGATGTTTGGAATTGTAAAGAAACCTTTCTTTACAATGCCTTGGCAAATAACCATTCCATTTTTATCTGAATACATTTTATCTTCCATACTGATCATATTTAAAGTAAAAAAATGGACAAGAAACAAATAATTTGTACATTTTCATTTTTCTTCAAAAGAATAGAATACTTCAATTTACTATTTCCCATTTAATAGAAGAAATAGAGCAAAGAATTTAAAAAAAAAAAATTATGACAAATCTGTAGTGTACCATAATCCCTTTTTCTTCTGAATTTTCTAAGTTAGATCATTTATGATTCGATTAGGTTTTTTAGTGTAAGGATATATTTAAGCCAAAAAACATCCGAGATTCAAAAAGGGGGGGCCTCGCATTATTTTATCAAATTGAAATAAAAAAAAAAATCGCACTTTCCCGATTTATATAAACTCAAAGAAATATTTTCACTTCAAACGCCTAGTTTTGTTTCTTAGTTAGGTCATAGATCAGTGGTTCCCAACCTTTTTTGACCCATCGCCCCTTTCTGGAGGTTGACTAACACCTATCGCCCCCTTTACATTTTCATTGTATGTCTAATTTTAATTTAAAGTAAAGTGTAAATAATAAAGCAGTTTTATTATTTTAAACAATTATATTACCGTAGGCCTATATACAGGGCCGCAGACAGACTTGACAGGCCCCGGGGCTACTTAGAAATACGGCTCCCCCCCCCAAAAAAAAAAAAAA
The DNA here is from genome assembly GCA_023213315.1 of Euborellia annulipes. Lineage (NCBI taxonomy): Eukaryota > Metazoa > Arthropoda > Insecta > Dermaptera > Anisolabididae > Euborellia > Euborellia annulipes. Next base: position 90,063 of record JAKCPI010021897.1, on the reverse strand, counting down.
ACTTTTTTTTTTAGTATGTAAAAGGCTATTGTAGCCTTCATGTTAACACTTTTTTACACAACTTTTGAAATAGTTATACATAGCTTACAATATTTATTTAAATAAAGTTATATAAAATTTTTTCACAATTTCCTAAACAAAGAGTTACAAAGTTTTAATTTATCGAGGCCAGATCTGAACAGAGGATTTCCGGGGGAATCTGGGGGTATGGAAAATTTTTTGAAAATTAGCCACTGAAATCTGCGTTTTTAGCTATCCTGAGTCGTAAAAAAGATCAACCTTGATTTGAGCTTAAAGGGCCCGGGCCCCCTGAGGAAAAAAAATTCAAGAAAATGATTTTTTTTTTAATTTAAGATTTGAGCTAAAAGTGACGTTTCAATTCTAGATTGGAATTATCATCAGACTATTTTATTTTTATGATAATATTTTGACCTCTTCTATCCTGACCATCCTGTAAATAGGAGATTTTTCTCTTTGATTTTTATTTTTTTAAATTTTAGTAAACTAATAATTTTTCTCCCTTTGAATACTCATCGCCCCCCTGAAAACCCAAATCGCCCCCAGGTTGGGAACCACTGTCATAGATCGTTGACTAAGTTTTTTAGTGCAACGAGATATTTTGTTTTCCTAAATATATAGTATAATAGTTATTGACATTCTAAAAAAAAAAATCGTCAAATTTTTAGAAAATTGGAGAAACGGAGTAAAGTACTAATACTTTGGTATATTTTATTCAAAAGCTTTTTCGTTTTAGATATATTTTCTTTAGTTACATTTTTTATATTAAAACTTTACAATCCAAAATTCCTATGAAGCTCCATTTCTCTTTAAATATGAAAATATTTAAATTGTCTGAAAATTTCAATTCAAAGTTCATTAAGCAAATTTAATTAAGCTAGAATTTTTCAGATTAGATTTAAAAGGATCCGAATGCGATCATAGACAATGGGGAAATATCATTTATAACGCAATATAACAATTAATTATACTATTTTAATTTTCTGGATTTTAATGGGGAAGTTCAAAATATTTTAGGAAGTATCGGAAAAATAATTCAATTTTTTTTTTTAACCATTAATATAAAAATTGTATTTATTAAAAAAAAAATCACTGTTAGAAATCTTTACAAATTGTTATTGTTCCAGGTTAGATGACCCATGAATGACCCGACTCTCGCCGATCTAAAAGCTGTAAAAGAAAAAAAAACAAGACATCTAAGAGTGAGTAAAATTTATAATTATTTCAACTAAAAAAAAAAAAAACTAATAAATAAATGAAATAGCATAACTAGAAACTATAGCTAGAAATTAAATAAATTGAAGCAGCATTATTTTTGCAAATAAAAAAGATATGGGTGGCCCTGAAAAGGGCCGTTGTTTTTTTGTGAAAGGGTTCAATTGAGGATAATAGGTAAATTGTGAATTTAGGCTTTCTTCTCGGTTTTCTTGGGCAAGAGTACAGCCTGGATGTTGGGCAATACACCACCCTGGGCGATGGTCACTCCAGAGAGCAATTTGTTCAATTCCTCGTCATTACGGATGGCTAATTGAAGATGTCTAGGGATAATCCTAGTCTTCTTGTTGTCTCTGGCTGCGTTACCTGCCAACTCGAGGACCTCAGCAGCCAAGTATTCCATAACAGCAGCCAAATAGACTGGAGCTCCAGCTCCTACTCGCTCGGCATAATTGCCTTTGCGGAGGAGACGATGGATTCTGCCCACGGGAAATTGAAGTCCAGCTCGGTTAGAGCGAGACTTTGCCTTTCCCTTAACTTTTCCTCCTTTGCCACGGCCAGACATGATTGTACGATGTGAATGATATTGACAAGAGTACGAGAATAAAATTTTGTCGCTATATCCTGTTATTATATACCGTCTAAAACCAGATTGGAACCCTGCTCTCTGATTGGCTGGACGTCATTTCGCGCCTCCTGCTTCCCCCCCAATCCAACAAATCTCAGCACTCCTAGCGGGCGGGCTTGACTCTTAGAATGTTATAAAAGCCAATTTGAACCGCTGCACCGCATCATTTAGGTTTGTTGACGTGTATTGCTCACATTATCCTTGATACTCTCATTAATTAATCATGCCACCCAAGACTAGCGGAAAGGCTGCCAAGAAGGCGGGCAAAGCTCAGAAAAATATTACCAAGACCGATAAGAAGAAGAAGCGCAAGAGGAAGGAATCCTATGCCATCTACATCTACAAAGTGTTGAAACAGGTCCATCCTGACACTGGCATCTCATCGAAGGCGATGAGCATCATGAATTCCTTCGTCAACGATATCTTTGAACGCATTGCTGCCGAGGCTTCTCGTTTGTCTCATTACAACAAACGTTCAACGATCACCAGTCGGGAAATCCAAACTGCTGTTCGTCTCTTGCTCCCAGGTGAATTGGCCAAGCACGCCGTCTCTGAAGGCACCAAGGCCGTCACCAAATACACCTCTTCGAAATAAATCCCTCGCTCAATTTTATCCTTTTGACTCTAAATCACAACAAAACAACGGCCCTTTTCAGGGCCACCCACATCTTTTTTATTTGCAAAAATAATGCTGCTCTTTAAAAAAAAATCTGTTTTTTCTATAGTATTGGTGCTAGGTAGGCATCCAGGATTAGAAATAAAACGCCATTTTATTTCAATCTGCTCGTCGACGTTTCGGGCGCTAATCTTTCTCTTCCTCAGCACCTGGTGGACATTTTTATATTTTTAGAAAAATGAAATATTTGAAAAATTAATATTTTTTGTATATTTTATTTTTCTAAAAATAGGTTTGTTCGTTTATCGCCCGACGTGGATGGGCACAAGTAGCCCAAGCCCACATTTCCCCAGATACACGCCTTCTCACCCCCCTCTCTATGTGAAAACTAACATAGCTGTCAGGCTACTTTTGGATGCTCTTGTGCTGTTTTGGGGTGTGCTTTGGGCTGCCCCGAAACCTTACCCAGACCTCACCAGACAAAACACGACTCGCACATGTTTTCCTTCAATTGCATATGTTCCCGCCTACTTGTCGATAAAGTAGTAAGCCACTTTACCACCCTAAAAACTCAAAGAAGCCGTGAAGTTAGCAGCAAACCTGGTTTAATTAAAAAATCCCTTGTTTCTAACTTCACTTTTTGTTTGGGATTTTTTGGAGTTTTTTTTAAATTTTTATTCACTGCCTAAACCTTGATGCTTAAAAAACTATTTAGTTTATTGAATAATCCAACACCTCAATAGATGACAAAAAGCCCTCGGGGCATGGCGTAGAGGTTAGCGTGCTAACCTCATATACCAAACGTCGCGGGTTCGGACCCCAGGCAGTCCGATGATTTTATCTAAGCCAATTGGATACCAAATGGCTTAAATAAGAATGCCTGGACCCCATATATGTATATTTATTAATAACGGATATCGTAAAAAGTCTTATATGGCCTAAGTTGCCGAAAAGACTGTGTGAATGTGTGTGTGAGTGTGAGTGTGAATGAGAAAAAAGTGTGAATGTTTTTTTTAGTAAAAAAAAAAAAAAAAAAGATGACAAAAAACCTAAAAAAAATTTTTTTTGTGTTGACGATACATTTGTATTCAAGATTGTATTTGTTACCATAGCAACCATCTCTCTTATCAAGTACAAGAGCAAAATGTGCTTCAAAAGATTTCAATAGAAAAAATGTTCTCATTTTGCATTTTAAAGAGCATCTAAAAAATCATTGATTTTTGAATTTTAATCAAAATCGTTGGAGCGAAAAAATTTTTTAATAAAGAATAAGAGAAAATTTAGGTTTCCTTATATATAAATTGAGATGTTCAACCTCTCCAGCCTGTAATCTGCGATTAACTTTATAAAAAAATAGTTTATTCCATTTATAGAAAAAGCATGGGGAGTTATATGGGAATCTGCGCATTTAAAGAAGATAAGATTTGCTGACAAGGATCTTTATTTTCAAATGAGTTATTATTAAGAGCAAACACCTATCTAATAGAATATATATATATATATATTAAAGAAAAATAAAATAAATATCATTTGTTGTGTGTGGAAGTGGCTGTGATTAATATCTTAAAATAAATATCTTTTAAAATAAATATCATTTATTACTTAAAACATCTTGTTCCAAGATTTAATATAAATAGAAGATTAAAATTAAAATATAAACAGAAATATGATAGAAAATCTTCCTCAACAAACTTAACATAACATAACATATATATTAGGGTGATTCTTATTTTGGGCTTTTTCGATTTTTTTTTCAATGGTAGTCCTAAATCGGTTGCAAATCTATAAAAAAAATTCATGCCAAGTTTTAGCTCTTAATTTTAATATAAACCCGGAAGTTGTGTTATAACTTTGGAATTTTTCACCTCATGTAGGCTACTAATGAACAGATCATGTCGGCAAATGATAATTCTTATAGAAAATTTAACGTTTTACAAAAAAGATCTCTTATGATTTTTTTCCAACTTGACTGGTTCAAGCCTTATTCGAGGTTAAAATCAAAGTTCTAGTTAATTTTGACTTCGAATAACGCTTGAACTAGTCAAATTGATGATCTGTTCATTAGTACATGAAGTGAAAAATTCCAAAGTTATAACACAACTTTTCCTATTTTATTTCCATTAAAAACTTTAACTATGGGAGGTCCGGGTTTATATTAAAATTAGGAGCTAAAACTTGGCATGAATTTTTTTTTATAGATTTGCAACCGATTTAGGACTATCATTGAAAAAAAATCGAAAAAGTCCAAAATAAGAATCACCCTAATATATATATATATATATTAAAGAAAAATAAAATAAATATCATTTAATGCTTAAAACATCTTGTTCCAAGATTTAATATAAATAGAAAAAAGATTAAAATGAAATTTTTACAATTTTTTAAATTTAAATCAGGGAATATCAAGGAATGATTTTAATCTATAAAACAGAAATTTGATCTTAAGGTAGCAACTCTTCGAAGTGAACATGTGTTTTTCTAAAAAATTGTACCGCGCTAACTTGTCGCTAACTTCAATCTGTAGAACTTTCTCTTACCCTATTTTTACACCTGCTATGAATCACGTGTAAATTTGCCCGTCCACCGGCACCCTGCCGGCACCCAAAGCGAGAAAAACAAACACCTGGGAGCGGGCAAGTGCTTACCAGGCTCCGCCCACTTGCTTGAGGGGCGGGACTTGGGAGCTTGCCCATGGATGCTCAATTTTGAACCAAACACCTGGGAAATTACCCAGGGTTACCCAAGGATAGAATCAAACTAAGAGGAAGTTACCCTAACTCCGCCCCATCTCCGTCCTAACTCCGCCCACTTTTTCTAATCAAACGACGTTTTTAAGCACATTTCGGGCAATGGGTATCCAATGTGCATCCAATTGCAATAAACGAACAAACCTAATGTCGACCAGGTTCTGACGTAGGGGGCGATTAGCACTCGAAACGTCGACTAGCAGATTGAAATAAAATGTGTTTTATTTCTAATCCTGGCTGCCTCCCCAGCACCAATACTATACACAGTCTCCAGCCAAGTAAAATAAATAAACTAATAAATTTATTTATATAATATAAATATATCTTTTATTTCTATTTGAAATTGAAATAATTCAAAAAAATTATTTTTTTTTAAATTTTTTTTAAATAGAGCTAAATATAAAAATAATTTGAGAAAGAATCAAGTAATTATGATTAAATTGGAAATAGTTTTTCTCATTCAACCATTTCATTCTAACATGTGACTCTGGTAAGGTCCTCGGGGCAGCACTGAGCAGCCCGAGGGCGTGGAAAGGTGTGGATCTGGGCAAAGGTGGGCTTCGACTGTTCGTGTTCATCCACTATGGGCTTGAATCGAATAAACTTGTTTATTATAAGGCGAAAATTATAATTTGAATACAGGAATTGGGTTTAAATTTTTTTCTTTTTTTTCTAACTATTGGCCATATTCCATTAATAAAACTAATTTAATTAAATATATTTTTCTATACTTTGAAGGTTTGTCCCCCGTTTTTTTTCTCTGCCTCCACCCCCGCCCAAAGGTTCATTTAATAAATTATTTTCCATTAATTAAATGTATTTCTGATCGCTGTGTAATTTATTCCTGAGTACAAAAGAGTTCCATTGAAATGTTTTTAATATTCATTTTCATGTTAATTTCGTTGTCAAAATTTTTTTACCAACTAATTGATAAATGAATTTGAATTTACTATTTTTGTAAAGTTTTCATTTTCCAGATATATATAAATATTTAGGTTTCGCGATTATAATAAAAATAATTTTTATAAAATTATATTAATTTTTATCTTGGGCGGTTTAATTCAATGCCTAGTCTCTCGATCTCATCTCTGACAGAGCCTCTACATTCATTTTGTACTATATCGATTTATTTATATTTCACCTCCCCTAAATAGATATTTATTTTATATTAGTAATTTATAAAATATTCATTTATTTTATATATATTTTATTTGCTTTATATTTATTTTTATAGATTTTGGAAATCCGACACAGTGTACTGTTCAATCTTCATTGAATGCCTCGTCTCTTTATCTCATCTTTGACCGTCATGTCAGCCTGTCTCTCTGTCTCACATTAATTATATATGATATGTTATTAATCTGTGCTCTGCCTTCTTGTTTTCTCACAACTATTTAATATTTATAAGGTCACGAATTATTTTGAACGTTTATTTAATCTGTGAGGATACAAAATAATAGAAATATTCTAAACTCGTGTGACATTGTGAGTTAACCTTTGCCTGACTAACAACATCGATTTTTATATAATTTATCTATTTTATTTACGCTTTTGAAAATGAATTTTTAATTTAAATATTTATTTAAATTAATCAAGATAATATTTACTAAAAATGGATTCATTGGAATATTTGAAACTCAAGTTCTAACAGGTGAGTCTTTGTCTGACTGTCTTAATTTTTATTCTCATTTATTTTTTTAAATATCTTTTATAATCAACTCCAAATTCACTTTTAATGTTTATTTTTTCATTATTCAAATGCAATTAATTTTATTCATTAGTTCAATTATTGATACATTCACTCCCAAACTTCTAATTCGATTTCACTTCTAATTTTTTAATTTCTCTCTTAATTTTCCTTTAAACTCTAATTGAATATTTTAAATGAAAATGCAGCAGGGTGATTAAGATTTGTTTATATTAATCCATCATGAGTTTTGGTTTCTTGCTATTTCAAAAAGACTAGATTTATTTTAAAAATGTTAGATATATATATACACACACACTTTTATTGTTATTTTTTTTTTTTCTTTTAGATATCAAATCGAAGGGCGTTTCATCTGATGTGACTGAGAACAACGAAACCTTCCTTGCCAAGAAAAATGTTAAATAAGAGAATCTTAACACTTATTAAAGCAAGTGGTAACAATCTCATTATGATACGAATTTAATATATCTGTTGTTCAACAATCTAAAACATTTTATTTTTTCTTAATTTTAGATTACAATACAAAGGACTTATCACATGTTGGAATCGCCACCTCAGTGAATAATAAAATAAGAATCCAGCAAAAGCAAAGACGAGCTGTCAGCAGACTTCAGTTCCAAAATCAAAGCAGGAATTATAAATTAACGTGAGTAGCATCAATTCTCATTCTTTGAATATTTTCTTTAATTCCGATATTCATTTAACTATCGTCAATTTAAGTTTATTTATTAAATTTGAGATTAAATAAAGTAGATGCAGGGATCATAAAAACCTTAATTAAAGGGTGGAATGCAGGCAATGATCTACCAAATGAATACTACCGTCATTTAATTAACCATCGTCAAATTTAAATAAATGGTTAATGAATTAACAAAGTATCAATAAATAATGCTAACAAGGAAATTTCTGATAACATACTGAGATTATTTCTAATTCGCTCTCCTGAGCTTCTTTTTTTCACCCTGCCTATATTTTAAAATTTGATATTTACAAAATATATATTAGAATGTCAACTTCATTCTTCTTTCATCTATTTTTAATTATTTATCTACTAATATGCTCAATACATTAATTTAGTACTTTTTAACTTTGCCCATCATCCGTAGCTTGGGTAGGTAAAGTTAATGTAATCGTTAAAAAATCGAAATTATTCTCAAGCTGCCAAAATGCGTTTTAAGGTCGCCTAAATTCATTTAAGTACTTTTTGCTATGATATCTGTGTGTGTTTGTATATCTGTAGTAATTTTTTTAAATAAAATAAATAAATAAATAAATTTATTACGACCCGCTTAGAGGCACCAGTCCTCGGTGGCTAGGTCCAACAAACACAATACAAATTTAAATACAATAACAAATACAACAAAACAAAACAAAACAAAAGGAAAAAAAGAAAAAAAGAAAAAAAAAAAAGAAAATAAAATAAATAAATAAATAGAAATGCATGCCCATTAACAATCAACATGTTCATGCATTTCCATCGAAAGAAATAAAAAAAAAACAATATCAAAAAACTCACGCAAGACACGAAACCAGGAGTAAACGTCGCATTAGCCATCCCGACATTCGCCTTAAGCTGTTAAGGAAAACCTGGTCAAAACCTTAACAAGGATGGTATGACCTCTCTACCTCAACTATTCTTTGCGATCAAGAACTAAATAAAAATTTCACACAACTAGCCCATTAGGACTTGACAAAATTTATTATAGATTTAATCATAGGGGGCAGAGGACTATAATCCCAAGTAGTGACAGACAAACCGTTCCACAAATCAATTCCAGATCCTACCAACGAATGCATTCCTACATTCTTCAAGAATCTTGGCTTCTGAATTTTCCTCCTATGATCAACCCTACTATAATAATTTGGTTCGCGAAATCTACTTGTTATCTCCTCCCAACTCCTAATACCTTGATACGCCTTAAACATTACCCTCAATTTTGCCCATTCCCTCCTTTCTAATAGACTAGCCCACCCTAACTCTCTAATCATCAAAGAAGGACTACTAAATCTATCAAATTTTCCAAAAACAAATCTAGCAGCCCTTCTCTGAACCATTTCTATCTTCCCCTCTAACTGCTGCGAATGTTTGTCCCACACCATTGAACAATACTCTAAATTAGGTCTCACATAAGTTAGATAAACTTTGGACTTGACTTCTCTAGACGTACCTCTCAAAAACACTTGCATTGCAACAAGAAATATCCCAAATCGGGAATAAACTTGCTCGCCGAAGGCGAGCAAGGGGTCCAGGGGCGCAGCTCCCTGGCTAGGCGGAAAGCCCGCCGAAGGCGGGCTTTGCGACTATTCACTATAAAATTTATATGGGCATCCCACTTTAAATTCGCCTGAATGTGAACTCCCAAATATTTATAAAATTTAGATTCATTGATAATATTTCCATTGACAAAATAATTTTCAGAAGAAATCAAACTTCTACAACCAAACTTAACTAAACTTGACTTAGAGTGGTTGAGTTCCATCGAATTAGAACTACACCACTCTACAATTTGGTTCAAATCATTCTGTAAAATGGTCAACGAAAACTCAAAAACTATTCATTCAATTGTTTTGAAATTGCACACATAAACTAGGAGAAGAGGCCAAGAACTGAAAAGCATTGGACCATTCTCTCTTGGCTCTAGGGGGGGGGGGGCAATATTTTTTTATTACATCACCTATAATTTTTTTTATATATTCAGAAACTAGACTTTCTCCCGAATAAAATTCTATATAATATGTAAAACATCAGACCATTAGGGGAGGTGGGCAAAGTTGTGCGCTCGGCTTAGTCCGACCCTTTATTTCTTATTATTTTCAAGATTTCATCATTTCATTTTGTTGCCAGAAAGTGAGCATTTAAATTATTTTAAAATTATTAATATTAATTAATATACATATATATATATATATATATATGTAGGCTATATGTGAAGCGGAAATTGAAAAGGGACCTCTTGTTGGAAATTTCACAAATTGAGCTATTGATATTTTATTGTAGAGGATAATTTCCTGAACATTTTAAGACCAAAACACTATGATATCTCAAAAACTAAAAAAGTCACAGCCTTTCAAAGTTATAGATATAAAAAACTGGATTTTGAGGAAAACGCATTTAAATTTAAGTTTAATAAATCGATTATTTTGTAATATTTATCGGATTACCATTTCTAAAATTACCGAATAAATTGACATTTTTTATCAAATTCGAAAATGCCAGGACTGATAATTTTACTTTCCCGACATGAGGTCCCATTTCACATTCCGCATCATATTATTTATGAATAGCTTACCAATTCGTTTTTTCTTTATTATTGTTAATAATTTCATTTCCTGGGTGTAAGTGAGAAATACAATAGATCATAAATATCATCAATCAATCATATAATATATTTGCAAATATTTTCGTCTACCTGTCTGGAGGCAAGATATGATTAATGAACATTCGTCTAACATTATACATGCTTTTTGTGATCGAATCCTCGTCCTCGACCCCGCCTCACATATCGTTTTTACCTTTTACCATTAGAACAAGGCTCATGAATGAACATCTGCCAAAAGCAGGCAGAAATGTTATAAACAAATTATATGCTGATTTATTTATTTCTCTCTCTAAATATATATATATAATTCGTTTTTAAATAATTAAGATTGATGGAATTTTGGGTTGATAAATCCAAGTTTATTTCGCATAATCATTAAATATATATATATATATATATAAACAACACAAGACGAAAACATTTAGTGTCAAATGATTTCATCGATTTTCCTTTGCCGATAATCCATTTTATTTGATTGGTGCTCTGACGAGGAATTTATAATAAATGCCTATAAAATTTAAGGCTTATGCACAACACCCAGAGGGCCGAATTTTGATTGACTTCTTTTATAAACTTGACTTGTCATTTAATGCCTGCAGTCACTGTATCTATACTTCATTATCATTTATTTCATTATTTCAGATTTAAATATAAACACATTTTTTAAAATTTGTATCTCTTTATTTCCAAATTTATCTTTATAATTTCAAATTTGTTTAAATAATTGCCTGATCTATCTTTCATATATACATATACATACATGTATATAATTCTTTCTTATTGACAAAATTTGTCTAATGTTTAATTATATAATATTCTTTTCAATAAGTCTGTCAGATAGGATTTTTTTTTTTTTAAACATTCACACTTTTTTCTCACTCACACTCACACACACATTCACACAGTCTTTTCGGCAACTTTAGGCCATTTAAGACTTTGACGATTAACCGTTGTAATTGATATATCAATTTGGGGTTCAGGCATTTCTATTTAAGTCATCTGGTATCCAAATGGCTTAAATAAAATCGTCGGACTGTCAGATAGGATTTATTTTAATTATTTTTCTATTATATCTAATCTATAATATTTTAAATCTAATAATTACTTTTTTCTTTTATTACAGAACAGAACGCAATCTTGATGCAAATTTCTCTACTTCCAGCTCACAGAATGTCGTCACCTGCTGCAATTTGCCATTTGGTGAGTTGGCTAATTATTTTACTTATTTGCAGGCCACATTCATATATATATATTATTTATTATTTACTGCATCCAAACGCACATCTAGACCTCATCAAGCGCTACACTCCTCCAATTTGATGTTATATTAAAATTTTATTGTTTAGATAAATGTATGAAAATAAAAGACAGTGAGATTAGGCAAATATATTTTAAATAAGAGAGCCATTTCGGTTGAAGGTTGAGATCATCATCAGGCTCTTAATTATTAGAATTGCCGCCGGGCCTGGCAAGAAAAAAGAACAACAGCCACCAAGATCAATGTTGTTAAGCAACGTCAAGTGGTGCTGAAAATTGGGATAGGTTTAGCCCCTGAAAAATAAGACCATTGAAACCATCTATTAATATAAATAATAAATAAATTTATAAAAGTCGAATGAATGGCCTTTGCAGCCGAAATGATAAAAAAAAAGCAACCGGTCCTGAAGATGCTTCCCAACAAGGACTGAATGTACAATCAAATTTTTATTATCTTTTATAATTAATTTTTCATCTATTCCTCTAATGTTTTTTGTTTTTTTACTTTGTTTTCAGGCTCTATGAATGTCTACACCCAACCTATGAAGATTGCAATAAGAAGCCTACAAGCTGAAGGCAGTGATAAAAATTAAAATATATATATATATATATATATATATATATATACGGTATATATACTCAAGAGGGTCTGTGAAGAGCTGCAAGCAAGTGGGCGTTTGCATCCCCTCGCCCCAGCCTTGGAAACATTAACTCATCTAATAAAAAAATGATTATAAATTTTAAAATAATTATATAATAGAAATTAGTTTTTTTGATGAACGTGACCACAAATTATGTCCTCACTTGGGCAACTTTAGGTCATCAGAGGCATGCTTCAGACGCATAGTCCAGATACTACTTTCAAAAAATCAAGAGGCAAGGCGTTTTGTAAACGTTCCCAACTCAAGTAGGTTCACGGGCCATTTCACTTTCAAAATGGTACTTAACTAAGAGGAAATTCTTAAGCCCTTCAATGAAGATTACCGTGAAAATCGGTTGCTATGGGACTTTACAGATAAATTTTTTATAAACAAATTAAAAATAATTGACCTAAAACAATTGGGGAAAAAATATTCCAGTCAAAAAAAAATCAAGAGTCTCCGGTCCTATTTTTCAAGAGAACAGCAGAAAATGCTGCGATTTCTTTTTTTTCTTGACCTAGCTAAAATAATTAAAGATTCTGGGACACTTAACCACGGAAACTGGATCAGAAACATCCTTCTTGATATCTCAGCAATGAGGAATTCAAGACGCAAATGTTGCAAGAGGAAAGGGCAGCAAGAAGAGGCAATTTCAAAGAGAAGTGTGAGCTATAGAACTTGGGATCTTATGCAAGCGTATTCCCCCTACAAAGCTTTCACAAAAAATAAGAATAGAGGAATTGAAGAAGTTAAATTTTATTTGATAAATCTTATTTTGTCTAATAGAAAAAAGTTTAATAGGCTACCTAAAGAGTTTGCGAAAGAGGGAGGGTGTTCCTCAGAAGAATTTTGGGCACCGCCTTCAAACCATAATTCTGACTACGCTACTTACTTAATATTAAAAAAAAACTCTTCACCTCGTGGAAAAATTTACGAGGCCGCCTATATGTCTACCTGATCTCTGCTGTTCTCACTTCGGTAGGTGAGTAGATTTTATATTATTTCAATATTCTACTACTGGGGTCGCCAAACTGAACCTACCAATATTTAGACATTAAGGGCATGTTTTTCCATCGTTGGTCAAGTAGCCAGCAGGCTACTTGACTTTCGAGTTTGTTTATTTTAGAACTGGGACCACTTTACAGCTATACATTTTCAAAACCCTAAATTCGCTATATTAATTTTGATTAAAATTTCATAAATAAATTATTTTTTAGATACAAAACGCAATTTATAACTGTGATGTTATATTCATAAGAGGGTGGAAAAATGAGAGACGAATGTAAAGTTTTTTCTTTATTTATTATTAAATATTCACACAGCTGACGTTTCGGTTCCATGTTTGTACCATCTTCAGAGCTGGTCAGTGGATTTTATACATTATTTAACCACACCTTTATATAATAAATATACCAAGTATGCGATGACCAGGTACACAAATTTGTGTACCTCTATAAAATAAATAACATCTATATATTTATTTTATAGAGGGTTGGTTCGACAATGTATAAAATCCACTGTTACACTTTAATAATGACTTTTCCCCAGCTCTGAAGATGGTTCAAACGCGAAATCGAAACGTCAGCTGTGTGGATTAAATAAAGAAAAAACTTCGTTTCTCATGTTTCTACCCTCTTATGAATATTTTTTTTAGATATTTTTAAAATACACTAACAGCACCCAAGAGTAAAATTTAGATTTTTTTGTGATTTTCACATAAACTACTTTTTTTTATTAAAATTTAGTTAATCCTTCCTTTAAAGGTGAAGATCGCCAAACTTCACTCACTATATTTTCTTATACATTTCTCTTTTTCAGATTTCCTTGGATCTCTTCTCATTCATCTAATATATGTTTGCGAGGTGAATAGCTGAATCAATACGTAGAAGAAAAATAAAAGGCCGAGCAGCTAGGTTTATTTCTTTATTAAAAAACCCACAGACTCTACAGAGAAGAATCCAAAGACTCCACAGACAAAGCTCTTCTCCCTCTTTTATCCTCGAATCATTAAATGGGTGAGTTGATATTTAATTTCTTTTTATTATAATCATCTCATGATTTAAAAAAAAAAAATTATTTTTACATTTCTTTATCCTATCATACAGTACTTTTAGGAAGAATAAATCATATGATCTCTTGCATTTGTATTTTTATATGAAACTTGACCTTGCTCCAAGGTCGAGCAAGGGCTAAAATACTACATCAGTAAAGTATAATAATTGATTTATAAATTTTAATCAAAATCGTTAGCCAATTTCGATAAAATTGAAAAAAACTGAAAAAGTACATCAGTAATGTACTAGTAGTATTTTTTGGCCGATTTTGTTCAAAAGCTTATTTTGACTGACCAGGAGGGTACCTTTTTTTTTTTTTTTTTTTAAACACTCACACTTTTTTTCTCATTCACACTCACACTCACACACACATTCACACAGTCTTTTCGGCATCTCAGGCCATATAAGACTTTTTACGATATCCGTTATTGATAAATATACATATATGGGGTCCAGGCATTCTTATTTAAGCCATTTGGTATCCAATTGGCTTAAATAAAATCATCGGACTGCCTGGGGTCCGAGCCCGCGACGTTTGGTATATGAGGTTAGCACGCTAAACTCTACGCCATGCCCCGAGGGCGGGAGGATACCTAACTTAAATATAAAATTTCAATCCCGTAGCTCAACACAGACAGAACAATTTGCGGGATTCACTTTTTTGGACTCAGGGGACCTCAAAACATGGATTTCCATAAAAATATAAAATTTAGACATGATCCAGGGAATATGATCGCAATACTTTCTCTCTATATATGTACAGTATATACATTTAGGTAAGAGAAAGTAAAAATGAATATACATTTTTTAGATATATAAAAAAGCAAATACAGTAGAGTTCCGTTAATCCGAACTAATTGGGACCGAGGGTCATTCGGATTATCGGGAAGTTCGGATTAACCGGAGTTGTAAGCTTGAATTAGTTAATTTTGATAATAAAGTCGTATTTATAACGTTGTAAACCGCCTATACTATTTCTCTATTTTTTATAATTCGTATTTTCATTTATATTCCTCTTAAAAAAAAAAAAAAAAATTGTACGCAAAAAGAGTTCGGATTAGCGAGGTTCGGATTACCGGGTCTCTACTGTATTTTTAAAATGCAAAAAAATAATTAGGCTAATCTAGCAGTATAAAGTGCACAGCCACCCAGAGGGCGCTGGCGTGATTCATTCGTTCTTCTTTTTAGGATTCGTTCTCACTATTGACAATTTGCAGGGGTCCCGACTTATTTATATATTGTTCCGGTTCTTCGGTTGCAGTTGAGTTTCCTTCGATTAAAAAAAAATTAAAAAAAACTAGGGAATTCTCGGCTTTAGTGACAAAACAAATAGCTCGCGCAAATGAAAAGAACGAAAGAATCATGAACGTTGAGCTGATGTCAAAAGAGTGAACTAGTCAGCCAGCGCCCGAGCTGGACACTTTATTCTGTAAATTAATCAATAATTATAATTAATTATTATTTTCATTCACTTTAAATTTTATTTTATAGATTAAAAAATAATTTTGTTTAATTTGAAAATGGATTCGACTAAATGATAAACTCTTCGCGTTCGAGTGGCTCGTCTCTTTTTCTCATCTCTGACAGGGGGTGGACAGCTCTACGGGAAGAATTTCCTCAAGTTTTTATTTAGTTACATGCAGGTATAACCAGAGAGCACCGCTGGGCTGGCTGAAATAGTTCAAAATTTACTCCATAGATGTCGCTCTGTTCGCTGTCTCCAGGCCAGGGAGTTTTGATTGTCATTTTCAAAAGCAAAGTTAATTTCGGGATTGTATGATCTGTGTTACGGTCTTTTTCAATATATAAGATTTTTCATAAACATTTTTTAAAATAATATTTCTTGGTGTTATTCTTAATACCAATATTATATATGACCATATTCTTAACACAGAAAAGAATCGATCCATTGTCAAGAGAAGCCCTACAAAAATCTTATCTGAAAAGAAATGGGGTTATTTATTTTGATTTCCTACAAAAGATAAATTTTTTTACAATTGATAATAAATTATTATTGGTTCAGAGGTAGAGTATTAACTGCTGATACCAAAGGTCAAGGGTTCGCATCTAGCATCATATAGAGACGGCGTTTAAATGGCCTCTTATGCCGAAAAAGACCTTAAACTTAATCGAATAAAAAAAAAAATTAAAATAATTAAATAAATAAATAATTCATAAAAAAAATTTATGAATTTCATTCATTAAAAAAAAAAAAAAAAAACATGTCGAAAAATTCTTTAAAATATCTAAGTTATTTGAGATACAAATTTAGAGACACTACTTGTCCTTAATTTGATTTCGTTTAGAAAAAAATTAAAAGTAGGCCTAACAGTCGCCAATTAAGTAGCTTAAAAAGGTATGTGAAAATAACAAAACAAGTGTACGCGAGAGTAAAATGGTAGAATTTGGAAACAACGATTTCGAACGAGCTTGAGTTCAAAACCCATGTGGGCGAGTTTTTTTTTTTTCCACCGCTTACTGTTTAGTTGGAACTGCGGCCATAGAGAGCGTTAATTTGACACAAAATTTCTGTTTAATTTTTGCGCGCAATGTTAGTTCGCAGAAACTTCTGTAAGGGGGCGTCAAAACTTGCGGACAACTTTTAACATGGAGCTGTCCAATCTTGATATATGTATGATCTGTGATCTCTGACTCCTCGCCTGCCTGACAGCTCGAACCATGCTGATGTTACAACACCGACAATTTTTTATATTTCATCTCATTTATTCACACTTTTTATGGTGAGTGATTCATTTAAATATTTATTTAATTTATTAATAATGAAATGGCTCAACGAATTCATTTATTTAAATAATATAATTTATCTAAATACGTGAGTGAACAGGTTTCAATTGCCTGTCTGTCTGTTGTTATTCTAACCCAATTTTTTAAAATAAAACCATAAAAAAATAAAATAAATATCACCTATTTAATAATTTCTTATTCTAATTATTGATATAATATTATTATTTAATGAATTCTTTCTAATTTCTTTAAAACTTAAATCATCTGTCACTATGATCAAACTATCATTATTTTTCCTTGAATTATTTCATTCGATTTTTCCTCTTTGTAATAAAACAATCTTTAACAATCATATTTCTTTTATATTTATATATACATCACTTAATAATTTATCTTATTTATTATTATCTATTGGTCATATTTTAAAATTCATTTCTAATTTTAAGTATGTTAATATTTTTATTTAATTAAATACCAATTTCTTTAAAAATTATATAATTTATTCAAAAGTTCATAAATACTCTTTACTTGTTTCATCAAATGAGTTTTTTAAAAATAGTAGATTCAATTAAAATACCTCATTTATTTTTTTGTCTTTATATATTCATATATAAAAATATTACTAACATATCATTGATAGGTGGAATTTTGGGTGGAGTAAAACTGACATTTTTTTTACTTTCAAATTTATTGATCTTAAATAAATAAAAATGCCAGCAAATCTATAAAATAATTAAAGATTTTTCTTTTTAATTTTAGCTGTCAATCGAAAGATGATTCTCCATTTGATCAACTTCAGTATCTGAATGAGAGCAACAAGACATCATATTATGCACAACATTTTATAATGTATATATTTATTATACATATGTGAAAAAATGAATTCTACGTTCTCTTTTTAAGAAAAACCAAAATGAAGGATGAGGCCTCCAACAAAAATCGTCTTGAATTATTCTGAAATTAAAATAAAAAGGCAAGTTTCAACTATTCTTTTTTTCAAATGTGAATTTTCAATGAATTCATTAATTAAAATAATATAACTAGACTTATGTTTCACACTCTGTCAATAAATTTTGCCACCAAATTTGTAGATTTTACTCTAATTTATTTAAATTTTCATCTTATCATAGTTATTAGACAATTTTTTTACACTTTTACTATGTTAATTGCAATTTTTGTTATTTAATATTTACAAAATACTTGGAATAATTATCAGCCCTATTTTATAATAGATTTCTCCTTATAATTCCTTCGTTATATTATCATTAGGTTGTTGCTTTTAAAACTTTAATCATTTATTCACACTTTCATGACTTTCTCCTGAATTATCTCAATTATTTATAAATACATGCAAAATATCTATTTTTAATATATTATTATTATTATTATATAATACTTTTCTTTTTAATTTTAGATGTGATATTGGGCTGATCAGCTTTGGAACTAAGAGGAAGACAACATAACAATAGCAAATATATATATATACAGGAAGGTGAAGAAAATAGACTTTATTCGGCCCATACGATTATATTATATATATAATATATATATACATACATCAGGTATTCTAATTATCTAAACTGAAGCTTTATTTTTTTATAACATTTTAGATTTATATCAGATAAATTGTATTAAATTATTTTCTCTTTTTATTTTTAGATGTGATTACCGAATGACAACTTATTCTATTTAATTTGAACGGGGCTCCGAAAGTGAACAATAAAAGCTTATATTAAATATACAAAGCACAGGATCTTGGATTGGCCAACTCCTTTTCTTCACTATTAAATGATTACAGCCAAGTTCCATTCGACTTACATACCAGTATATCCATCAGGTACACTATTTTATGATTTTGATTCTGGGATGAAGATTTTTATGAGTAGAAAACTCGAGGATTTGCAGTTATTTCACCAAACATGGATGCTCAAGGATGGTCCAAGCTTATATGGGAAAAAAAAAAAATTTCAAATAGAAATAAGTTCTGCCACCCCTTTGTTTTTTTACACCAGCCATTCTTATTTTGTGTTCAAAATTTCAGCTCATCGACTTTGAAATATCTTAATTTAAAAAAAAAAACTTGTCAGGATATTAAGTAAAACACGTGAACTTTTAATTTAAAAATAGTATTTAACTAAATTGACATGAACAAAAGAAAAACAAAGCAAAACAATTTGGCATTAAATAATTTTCTAGAAAATTAATAAAATATACACACCGTCCATCCGGTTGTTTGGTGAAGTAACTGCGGCTCCTCGAGTTTTCTTCTCACACTATTTTATATTTAAACTTAAGATGATTTTTTAAATATTTTATTTCTTTGTTTCCCAATCGAATTTATTATATACAAAGTCTGTTGATATAATATTATTATTAACAAGTCCGTCCGTCTGATAGGATTTAGTTTTAATTATTTGTTTAAATGATTTTTAAATTCATTATTTCGAGATCGTCTGCTTCATTTTGCCATTTGATCAGTCATCTAATTAAATTATTTAAAAGGGATAGTTGAGATTTGATCAGAAGGGTTCAATGGGTAAATATTAGACTCCTAGTACCTCACTATGTTTTCCCATGCCATTATTTGTTTATTACTTTTTTTTAAAAGAAGATAGAAATCTTTATTAAAATCATCTTGTTAGTTTGAACCACAAATTTTCATTAAATTTTTTTTTAAACAATGAAATAAGA
Source organism: Euborellia annulipes (assembly GCA_023213315.1). Classification (NCBI taxonomy): domain Eukaryota; kingdom Metazoa; phylum Arthropoda; class Insecta; order Dermaptera; family Anisolabididae; genus Euborellia; species Euborellia annulipes. Next base: position 70,423 of record JAKCPI010021897.1, on the reverse strand, counting down.
TGGGAAATGGGTGCTTTGATTCTCACTGTATAAACCTTATTCCCAGAATGAGAGAACATCTTTCCTATTCAAAATTTGCATTAAAAATTAAATACATATTTTTGTTTTCAGAAGTGCATCCTTCTTGGCATTTGCTGCTCCTGGAACTCAACTCAACATCTCCTCCCGCTACTAGGTGAGTATTTTAATTATTTTATTTTTTCATATTTAAATATGAAATTTTCATTTTAAGGGACAAATTTTATTAAATAATTGAGCGGGTGAGTTTGTGGCTCTAGATATTCCGTGCTTAACCGCTTGACACACTAATGCATAACAGGGTCCATATATATATAGGCCTGTATATAATACTTCGATAATATCTTATAAACTGAAAATTTAATTATTCTCATTTAATTTAATAATAAATATACTTTATATTAAAAGAATGCAATAAATACTTAATTTAAAATTATTTTTCTCTATCACGGTTACAGCATTAGACTATGAAATATTTAAAAAGATCTATCTATTAGTTGGCAAATCAACCTTATTTAATCATTTTCTATATTAATTACTAATAAAATACTTTTTTTTCAATATTGTTCCTTTACATACTTTATATCTTATTTAGCAATTAAACAAGAATGAATGAGTATGAAAAAAATAATTTAATTTTATATATATGATATAGAGAAAAAAAAATAGAAAGAAAAAACATTTAAAATATTATATGTGTCTCTAATCGATTTTTTCTTCTTTTTCAGGCTCAAAAGGCACAACGCATTGGCCGGGAATGAAGATGGAGAGTGAAAACATCGCTGGATCATACGGATTTTATTGTCAAAGAGCAACAGACTGATAGAGCAAGAATTTCTAATGGAAAAGGAAACCCAGCACTTAGGCGCGTTTTTTTCTGAAAACTAATTGTGTAAGTAGTTAAACTTTCAATCTAAAAACTGGCATTGTCATAAAAAATAACACAGGTTTTTTAAGGGCTCTAATAATAAGAAAAAATATTCAGGGTGGCTCTATGAGCTTAGGAATTTATTTTAATTTTTTTTTAAGGAATAACATGTCTTGGTTCACACCCTCACAAATCCCTGGGTCCCCTTGAATCGAAGGATCGCCAGCCTTTCCGGGGCATAGGGCATAGCTGTCCATTGCACCAGGCCACCGGACCCTCGATCTCCCCCCCTGTTAAATAAAACACAGCTTTGTTAGTTATATTTTAAAGACAATTTTTTAAATAATTAATTGACTTTTTGAATTTATCAGAGCTCATATAGTTTTATTTTATTTCCTAAGGGTTGATTTAAATATAGGATATTGTCCTCATTTGGAAAAGAAATGTCTCATCAGAAATATCTCCTCTCCCTAAATAACTTTAGAAAGCCTATCATATTTAATTTAGAATAGAATTCAACTTTTAATTAACCCATTTCTTCCCGGCGTTGCGTATACGCAACACCAAGTTTAACTTCATAAAATGCAGTCAAAATGAAGTTTTTATGCAAAAGTCATCATTCATTTATTAAAAGGCATTCATAAGCTTTCTTTCTATGTATTTACATTTCAAAATAAGTGCAACACTCTGTGAAAAAAAAATTAATTACTGAACACCTGTTTTTATCAATATTTTTCAATAATTTTTTTCAAGTACTAAAATATATTTAATTCAACTTTTATGTACATATTCCAGAATGTTATAGATGTGGAATACACATATATTTTTTTTTCTTAGATATATTAGACCTATGACACAGTAGCGAATGATACATTTATCCGTTGCGCTGACGCAACGTTGGGAGTTCCTCGGCTCAGTTTTTAGTAGTAACATCGTATTATAATATCCTCCTATGACTTTCGTATTTTATTTTATTATTATTATTGTTTTATTATTTGTCCTATTTTTCAATTATTGAACATAGAAATGTCTTACTACAAAAAGAAAATACTAACAGCTGAGAAAATTATAGCTATTTTTGAGGAATTAGAGGGAGAAGAAGCCATTTATGTAGTCACGATAATTCCTAAAGTAGATAAACTAATTGGTGAAGAAGAAATAGAAGATGGACTTATGATTATCAATGTCGGGGGTGAATAATTACAGTACATATAGTGCTACATATAAAATTTGTGCCAGTATAGACGACAAAACAGATATATCAGTACCTGAAACTACAAAAAATATTTCTGATGAACCACACTAGAAAAAAATGTATCCTATAACAAAGGGGCCGAAGTGTGTCCCAACTAACAGGTATACTCCTAAAAACTGTAAAGTCAGATGTGTCTAAGAAATAAAAAATAAATTTGGGAATTTGACACGCTTACAATTTGAACATTTCTTAGACGAAATTGTGGATGATATAGTAGAGTTTTGAATAAACTATGCTCAAACTAAAATAACCTGACATTTGTAATTTCAATAAGAACATTAAGAGAGGACAGAACTCTCCATATTATAATCCGCGATGAAGAAAATGCGCAGACGAGATGCAAAATTTGCAAAATCCAGATGATCTACATATGCAAAAAATATCAGTTTCACCTTCATTCACATTTTTTTTTTTGAATTTCATGAGTAATAGAATCAATCTTGTTCAGTTGTTTCATACAATCATGAATATTTAACATTTTGAGCAAAGAAAAGTAGGTGATTGAAATAAAAAAAAAAATTATTTTTTACCAGGAAACTCCCAACGTTGCGTGAGCGCAACGTTATGTTATGTCAAAATGACAACACATACTGCTAATTTTTAATATTTATCATCTTATTTGAATTACTTTTAAGTGGAATTGATGACAAAATAAAATATTTTTTCAAAATTTCTATTGTCGGGAAGATATGGGTTAAATAGAAAAAATCTTTAATACAAATAAATTATTCTGTAAATTAATATGATTGTAAAGAAATATAATTATTTTAATTTTTTTTTTCATTTACTTTGATACAGCTTGTATATAGCATTGTATTTTTTTCTTTTTTATTTTAAGCCCTGTTCTATTATATTTGTATGCTTTTATAATGCTTTGGATAATATGCTTTATTCTTCTAGTAATAAGATTATTTGTACAAGTTTTTTGTATGCTAAAAAAAAAAAAACTCAATTCGATGTAACAAACCCTAAAGCCTCCCAAGGGAGAAAAATAATAATAAATCCTATTTTTCTTTTTTAAGGTCTTACATCAAGCTGACAGCATTGGAAGAAATCATTTGGTAATGGAAAAAGACAGGTAACAAATCTTTAAAATATATTATTAGTAAACTATTTAGTGATCTCAAGGTTTGTTTCATATTAAAGGGAGAATATTAATTGAAAAATATATTTAAATAATTAAAAATCTTTATTCTAATTAATATTCTTCTATTAATAAAAACTAACATTGAGATTATTAATCATATTTAATTAAATAGTATACTAATGATATATTTATTACTTTTAATAGTTAGATAGAAAAAATATTAATTTGAAATAATTAAAATAATAGTAAAATATTTAAATTAGGTTTGTTAGTTAATATTCTCATATTAAGATAATAAAATAATAGGATAATAGAATGGAATATTATATACTAGGGATAGGTAATAGAGAATAAATGAAATCTTTAATATATAAGTCTTTATTATTAGTATACTAATAAAGAGTCTTGTATGAGGCGAGACGATGTGATCAGTGAGCTGTCCACCACCAACCCCGACCACCAGCCCATGCGCGCAATGACTTATATAGCCTCCAGTCCCCACTCTCTGGCCCCTGGCGCATGCGCAGAGAGCTCAAGTCGACAGAGGCGACGGCGGCGGCCGCCTGCCCCCTCCATGCCTGCATGGAGAGAGACAACGAAGCGGGTTGCCGGCTCTCTGCGCGCCAGGGGCGCTAAAGAGAATATATTTATTAAATATATTTACATATTTAATAAATATATAAAGTCTTTAGCATTTATTCTGGTTTAAATTCCCTTGGATGAACCAAGGCAATGAGACTTGGATGTTCTTGGTCAGGCCGAGGCCCTAAGCTCCCCCACCACGACAAGGTGACATCCTCGGGGGAGAAGTTACAGTAATAAAAAAGAAATAAATAAATGACAATTCATTTTATGGAATAATTAGTATTATTTATTTCATTTCAATTTCAAATTGGTTTGAATTCTTTTTCTGAAATAGAAATTGTTATTAAAAAAAATTGTTTTTTTCCTATTATTCCTATAATTTTCAAAAAGATTTATCCAAATAAAAAATTTTAAACCAAGCTTTGCTTATAATAAAATACTTACATGTTTTTATTTTATCCTCAGGCATTGAGATGATTGAGATGGAGATTCTGGGTCTTCTAATACACAGCCAACTCCTCGGCGTATGGATTTGATTTCCTTGAATGTAGGGTGTCATGTCCTGGCTTATGTCACCCATCTTGTCTGAAACAAATGAAATTTTAATTTTTTACATAGCCTATTTTGCACTACTCGAAGGGGTTGAATCTTACAGAAAAAATTGCAACTGGAATTAGAGAAAAGTATTTATTTAATTAATATTAGGCCTATTTTAAAAAGAATAAATATCATTAATAATTAACTGTTAAAAACCAAATTGTCTCTTAACAAGTTGTTATCTTTAAATGACTCAACCCTTTCAAGCATCTAAATAAAAATGTTTATTTTACTGAAAATGAGTTTCAAAAAATACAAATTTAATTTTCTGAAATGTTTTCAAGATATGAAATTAGTTTCATTACCAATAATATATATCCTTTTACCTTAAATGAGATATAAAGTTTTATTAATAAAAAAGATGTGTAAGTTTATATGCATATTAATTTTGAATAAATGAATTATAAACAGAAATTACTTTTTATTTTTTCCCTTTATTAAATAATTAAAATAATAAAAGATAAAACATGTACCCTGATTAAATATAAATTTAGCTTTTTATATATCTAACTTGAAATTATTTAAACAAAATAAGAATTGCAAAGAAAAAAAAGACCTTCAGTTAATAATAAAAAAAAATGTAATATTATTTAAAAATAAATTCTCTAAATGAAGGATACATCCATGATTACAGGCCATCATCGGGGAACCTTGACTCACCATTATCATAAAAATAAGTAAATTATTTATTAATATTGGGCCAGAATGAGATAATATCTTAGAATACTTTTAATAAACAATTTAAATATTTCATTTTCAATTATTAGCCAAAATGACAGGCTGAACGCGATGACACGGTGTGAAATTGAGGTCGGGCTAGCATAATAAAATGTGATCTCAATCTGAGGGAATATTAATAAATAAATCTATTATTTTAGGAAATACCCCTTTGAGTAGGATGGGTCTTTGTTCCCGACTATGGCGGTGTAATTATGTATGCAATGTTGAGTTCATCTCCTTTGAAAAATAAATAATCAAACCATATTTTTTGAAATTTTCCAACTTGTGTCCAAGGTCGTTAGTATGAATTTAATAAATAAATTAAGGGAAAAAATATTTATGGCAATGAATTCTACTATATAAATAGTATTTCTGATATATATTAAGTGCATATAAGTAAAATAATTAGCCAACTCACCAAATGGCAAATTGCAGCAGGTGACGACATTCTGTGAGCTGGAAGTAGAGAAATCTGCATCAAGATCGCGTTCTGTTCTGTAACAAAAGAGAAAAAAAGTAATTATTAGATTTAGAATATTATAGATTAGATAGAATAGAAAAATAAAAAAAATCCTATTTGACAGACTTATTGAAAATAATAATATATAATTAAACATTAGACAAATGTTGTCAATAAGAAAGAATTATATATATAAAGATATATATATACATGAAAGATAGATCAGGCAATTATTTAAACAAATTTGAAATTATAAAGATCAATTTGGAATTAAAGAGATAAAAATTTTAAAAAATAAGCTTATATTTAAATCTGAAATAATGAAATAAATAATATCTGAAGTATAGATACAGTGACTGCAGGCATTAAATGACAAGTCAAGTTTATAAAAGAAGTCAATCAAAATTCGGCCCTCTGGGTGTTGTGCATTAGCCTTAAATTTTATAGGCATTTATTATAAATTAGATTAATGAGATGAAGAGGATGCAGCCAATAATAAATAAAAAGAATCTATTTTGTTTATTAGTGGCTGCATCCTCTTCATCTCATTAATCTAATTTATATAACAGCCACAATTCGTTTTATTTATTATAAATTCCTCGTCAGAGCACCAAACAAATAAAATGGATTGTCGGCAAAGGAAAATCGATGAAATCATTTGAGATTAAATGTTTTCATCTTATGATGTATATGTATATATATATATATATTTTAAATTATGCGAAATAAACTTGGATTTAAAAAAATTAATTGTTTTATCAACTCAAAATTCCATTAATCTTGATTATTTAAAAACGAATTATATATATATATATATATATAGAGAGAGAGAGAGAAATAAATAAATCAGCATATAATTTGTTTATAATATTTCTTCCTGCTTTTGGCAGATGTTCATTCATGATGGCCTTCTTCTAATGGTAAAAGAAAACGATATGTGAGGCGGGGTCGAGGACGAGGATTCGATCACAAAATGCATGTAACAGTTATAATGTTAGACGAATGTCCAATAATGAATCATATCTTGCCTCCCGACAGGTAGACGGAAATATTTGCAAATATAATATAGGAATGATTGATGATATTGATGATCTATTGTATTTCTCACTTACACCCAGGAATTAACCATTTATTTATATTTTGACGATGGTTAATTAAACGAAGTTAGTATTCATTTATTAAATCATTTACTGCATTCCACCCTTTAAAATTTAAGTTGATTTTAATTGAGGTTTTTATGAAATTGATCCCTGAATCTACTTTATTTAATTTCAAATTTAATAAATAAACTTAAATTGATGATAGTTAAATGAATATAGGAATAAAGAAAATATTCAAGGAGAATGAGAATTGATGGTACTCACGTTAATTTATAATTCCTGCTTTGATTTTGGAACTGAAGTCTGCTGACAGCTCGTCTTTGCTTTTGCTGGATTCTTATTTTATTATTCACTGAGGTGGCGATTCCAACATGTGATAAGTCCTTTGTATTGTAATCTAAAATTAAGAAAAAATAAAATGTTTTAGATTGTTGAACAACAGATATATTAAATTAGTATCATAATGAGATTGTTACCACTTGCTTTAATAAGTGTTAAGATTCTCTTATTTAACATTTTTCTTGGCAAGGAAGGTTTCGTTGTTCTCAGTCACATCAGATGAAACGCCCTTCGATTTGATATCTAAAAGAAAAAAAAAATAACAATAAAAGTGTGTGTGTATATATATATCTAACATTTTTAAAATAAATCTAGTCTTTTTGAAATAGCAAGAAACCAAAACTCATGATGGATTAATATAAACAAATCTTAATCACCCTGCTGCATTTTCATTTAAAATATTCAATTAGAGTTTAAAGGAAAATTAAGAGAGAAATTAAAAAATTAGAAGTGAAATCGAATTAGAAGTTTGGGAGTGAATGGATCAATAATTGAACTAATGAATAAAATTAATTGCATTTGAATAATGAAAAAATAAACATTAAAAGTGAATTTGGAGTTGATTATAAAAGATATTTAAAAAAATAAATGAGAATAAAAATTAAGACAGTCAGACAAAGACTCACCTGTTAGAACTTGAGTTTCAAATATTCCAATGAATCCATTTTTAGTAAATATTATCTTGATTAATTTAAATAAATATTTAAATTAAAAATTCATTTTCAAAAGCGTAAATAAAATAGATAAATTATATAAAAATCGATGTTGTTAGTCAGGCAAAGGTTAACTCACAATGTCACACGAGTTTAGAATATTTCTATTATTTTGTATCCTCACAGATTAAATAAACGTTCAAAATAATTCGTGACCTTATAAATATTAAATAGTTGTGAGAAAACAAGAAGGCAGAGCACAGATTAATAACATATCATATATAATTAATGTGAGACAGAGAGGCAGGCTGACATGACGGTCAAAGATGAGATAAAGAGACGAGGCATTCAATGAAGATTGAACAGTACACTGTGTCGGATTTCCAAAATCTATAAAAATAAATATAAAGCAAATAAAATATATATAAAATAAATGAATATTTTATAAATTACTAATATAAAATAAATATCTATTTAGGGGAGGTGAAATATAAATAAATCGATATAGTACAAAATGAATGTAGAGGCTCTGTCAGAGATGAGATCGAGAGACTAGGCATTGAATTAAACCGCCCAAGATAAAAATTAATATAATTTTATAAAAATTATTTTTATTATAATCGCGAAACCTAAATATTTATATATATCTGGAAAATGAAAACTTTACAAAAATAGTAAATTCAAATTCATTTATCAATTAGTTGGTAAAAAAATTTTGACAACGAAATTAACATGAAAATGAATATTAAAAACATTTCAATGGAACTCTTTTGTACTCAGGAATAAATTACACAGCGATCAGAAATACATTTAATTAATGGAAAATAATTTATTAAATGAACCTTTGGGCGGGGGTGGAGGCAGAGAAAAAAACGGGGGACAAACCTTCAAAGTATAGAAAAATATATTTAATTAAATTAGTTTTATTAATGGAATATGGCCAATAGTTAGAAAAAAAAGAAAAAAATTTAAACCCAATTCCTGTATTCAAATTATAATTTTCGCCTTATAATAAACAAGTTTATTCGATTCAAGCCCATAGTGGATGAACACGAACAGTCGAAGCCCACCTTTGCCCAGATCCACACCTTTCCACGCCCTCGGGCTGCTCAGTGCTGCCCCGAGGACCTTACCAGAGTCACATGTTAGAATGAAATGGTTGAATGAGAAAAACTATTTCCAATTTAATCATAATTACTTGATTCTTTCTCAAATTATTTTTATATTTAGCTCTATTTAAAAAAAATTTAAAAAAAAATAATTTTTTTGAATTATTTCAATTTCAAATAGAAATAAAAGATATATTTATATTATATAAATAAATTTATTAGTTTATTTATTTTACTTGGCTGGAGACTGTGTATAGTATTGGTGCTGGGGAGGCAGCCAGGATTAGAAATAAAACACATTTTATTTCAATCTGCTAGTCGACGTTTCGAGTGCTAATCGCCCCCTACGTCAGAACCTGGTCGACATTTTTAGAAAAATAAAATATACAAAAAATATTAATTTTTCAAATATTTCATTTTTCTAAAAATATAAAAATGTCCACCAGGTGCTGAGGAAGAGAAAGATTAGCGCCCGAAACGTCGACGAGCAGATTGAAATAAAATGGCGTTTTATTTCTAATCCTGGATGCCTACCTAGCACCAATACTATAGAAAAAACAGATTTTTTTTTAAAGAGCAGCATTATTTTTGCAAATAAAAAAGATGTGGGTGGCCCTGAAAAGGGCCGTTGTTTTGTTGTGATTTAGAGTCAAAAGGATAAAATTGAGCGAGGGATTTATTTCGAAGAGGTGTATTTGGTGACGGCCTTGGTGCCTTCAGAGACGGCGTGCTTGGCCAATTCACCTGGGAGCAAGAGACGAACAGCAGTTTGGATTTCCCGACTGGTGATCGTTGAACGTTTGTTGTAATGAGACAAACGAGAAGCCTCGGCAGCAATGCGTTCAAAGATATCGTTGACGAAGGAATTCATGATGCTCATCGCCTTCGATGAGATGCCAGTGTCAGGATGGACCTGTTTCAACACTTTGTAGATGTAGATGGCATAGGATTCCTTCCTCTTGCGCTTCTTCTTCTTATCGGTCTTGGTAATATTTTTCTGAGCTTTGCCCGCCTTCTTGGCAGCCTTTCCGCTAGTCTTGGGTGGCATGATTAATTAATGAGAGTATCAAGGATAATGTGAGCAATACACGTCAACAAACCTAAATGATGCGGTGCAGCGGTTCAAATTGGCTTTTATAACATTCTAAGAGTCAAGCCCGCCCGCTAGGAGTGCTGAGATTTGTTGGATTGGGGGGAAGCAGGAGGCGCGAAATGACGTCCAGCCAATCAGAGAGCAGGGTTCCAATCTGGTTTTAGACGGTATATAATAACAGGATATAGCGACAAAATTTTATTCTCGTACTCTTGTCAATATCATTCACATCGTACAATCATGTCTGGCCGTGGCAAAGGAGGAAAAGTTAAGGGAAAGGCAAAGTCTCGCTCTAACCGAGCTGGACTTCAATTTCCCGTGGGCAGAATCCATCGTCTCCTCCGCAAAGGCAATTATGCCGAGCGAGTAGGAGCTGGAGCTCCAGTCTATTTGGCTGCTGTTATGGAATACTTGGCTGCTGAGGTCCTCGAGTTGGCAGGTAACGCAGCCAGAGACAACAAGAAGACTAGGATTATCCCTAGACATCTTCAATTAGCCATCCGTAATGACGAGGAATTGAACAAATTGCTCTCTGGAGTGACCATCGCCCAGGGTGGTGTATTGCCCAACATCCAGGCTGTACTCTTGCCCAAGAAAACCGAGAAGAAAGCCTAAATTCACAATTTGCCCATTATCCTCAATTGAACCCTTTCACAAAAAAACAACGGCCCTTTTCAGGGCCACCCATATCTTTTTTTATTTGCAAAAATAATGCTGCTTCATTTATTTATTTATTTAATTTCTAGTTAAAATAATTTGAAATTTTAATATTTTACTCACTCTTAGATGTCTTTTTTTTTTTCTTTTACAGCTGCTAGATCGGGGAGTCTGGTCATCTAACCTGGAACAATAACAATTAGTAAAGATTTATAATAAAGTGATTTTTTTTTTTCTAATACAATTTTTATTATTTTCCACAAAAATTGGGCATTTTGAACTAAATTTTCCTATATAAATCTAGGAAATTAAAGTAATGAAATTGTTTTATTACGTTATAAGTATATTCTCCTAATGAACCTTTAATAAAAAAGAAAAAAAAAAATTTCCCATTACATTAAGTTTTTGAATAAAATATACTTTGTATTCATGGGAGTTTCACGGATTGTCTGTGAAACCCACATAAATACAACCATTCAAAATTTATCACTTGAAAACTACACCGCAATCCTTAAATTTTATTATTACTTTATTCTTTTTCAATTTTCTCAAAATTACTTTTTAAAGTGAAACTTTTTTTTAGTGCCAATAACTACACTACCGAACAAGGAATTCGACCCTCGCATGAAAAATCAATTCTTCCAATTTAAATATCAATCAATCTTGTTTCATTTTTATTTTATTACCCATTTTAATTTAAATATTGAATATTTTTTTAATTTAGTATCAAATTTAAATACAAATTATTTAGATTGGGTAGGTCGATTTCCTTGCTCGGGAGTGTATTGGACTGAGAAACAATATATCCTTACACTAAAACCGATATATATATATATATATAATATCCAACTTACAAAATTTAGGTTAAAAAGCATTGTAGTAAACATCACATTTTTCATCACACTAAAGTGAATTTTTTAAAATTTAACTGATCAATTTCTTCTATTAAATGGGAAATGTTTTCGATATTTTTTTGTTTCATGTCCATTTTTTTACTTTAAATATGATTAGTATGAGATAAGGTAAAATGTATTCTGATAAAAATGGAAAGCTTATTTACCAAAGCATTCTAAAGAAAGTTTTCTTTACAATCATTTGTTCCAAACATTGCCTTTTAATTTTAACTATAGTCTACAAGTACAGAGATCTGATAAGAAAAATCTTTTTATACAAGTTCTAAGTGATAATAGTTTGTAAAGTTCTGATGTGTATAAACTCAAAATTTCAATATTTTTTTTGGTCCAGAAATATGATTTCGACTTACTCCAAATGACTAGAGTTGATAATTCATCCAAAGTATTTAGCTATACATGTAAATAAGCTACAATGCCTTAATGCTTATTTTTTTTAAATTAAAATAGTTTATAAATAACCAAATGGCTTAAATGTCTGAACCCGAATATATATATTATTCATAATAATGGTTCAAGTTCTTATATGCCAAAAGTTTTCGAAGACAGAAAAAACCTTCACAACGTAAACCAGCATGGAGCAAATTTTAAAAAAAGCACTGGAAATTTGATTTAATTAATATTTAACAAAAAACCATTGGGTAAGAAAATCAAAATATAATTTTCTTAAGAGTATTGAATTATTATAAAACATCTTTCCTTATTTAAAACCTTCAAATGAGTAGTGAGCAGCATAACTTTTATTAATAAAAATATTTTGGTGGCCCTGAAAAGGGCCGTTGTTTTTTGTAGAGGATGTGAATAAGGTGAGATTGAAACGATGAAATTAGCCGCCGAATCCGTAGAGGGTTCTGCCTTGCCTCTTGAGGGCATAGACTACGTCCATAGCAGTTACGGTCTTCCTCTTGGCATGCTCAGTGTAGGTGACAGCATCCCGGATCACGTTCTCGAGGAACACCTTGAGGACACCTCGGGTTTCTTCATAGATCAAGCCAGAGATACGTTTCACTCCTCCACGACGAGCCAAACGACGAATTGCAGGTTTCGTGATACCTTGGATGTTATCACGAAGGACTTTACGATGCCGTTTGGCGCCTCCTTTTCCCAGCCCTTTGCCTCCTTTGCCTCGACCAGTCATTCTCGATCAATAGATGTAAAGGATGCTTACAACTCGAGAGCTCACTTCGGAATGAAGCTCACATAGACGAGGGGGCCTTTTATAGCCCTCACTCACACACTCTCAACTTCCCCCACTCTCCTCCCTTGAGAGCTATTTACTCACATCAACTCACAATAAACTTTTTGAATTTTAATGAATACTTTTAATTATATTAAAAAACAATTCAATTTGTTTCTTTTTGAATGTGATTAAATAGAATTTTGTGTGAGATTATTGATTTAATCACTTGTATTATCCACGTGACAGTTACCCCCACTCTTGCAACTTCCCCACTTTTTTATTTACGTCCAGAGGTCGTGATTTCCCGCCTTTTTTCTCAACCTAATATTTTATTCTTTTTGCTCAAAATTTAGTTTAATTTTATTAATTTTTTTAGGTTTTAATTGTAAAATATTAATTTTCCGATTATTCAATAATAAGTTATTGGTTTTAAAATTAAAGAAAGATAATAATTTTGTGAGTTTTTACTAAAAGAGCGGGAGAGGGGAAATTGTTTAATGGAGGGAGAACTCAAGCCTTCTATTGTGTGGTGAAAGATATAAAAGGCCCTCTGGAGGGGGAAATTTTTCATTCTGCTTTGATTCATTGAACCAAAAACTTTGATAGTTCGAAATGGCCCGTACCAAGCAAACTGCCCGTAAATCGACTGGAGGCAAAGCTCCTCGTAAACAGTTGGCAACTAAAGCTGCACGAAAAAGTGCTCCAGCCACTGGTGGTGTTAAGAAACCTCATCGTTACCGGCCAGGAACTGTAGCTCTCCGGGAGATCCGTCGTTACCAGAAGAGCACTGAATTGCTGATCCGCAAGTTGCCCTTCCAGCGACTTGTCCGAGAAATTGCTCAGGATTTCAAAACTGATTTACGTTTTCAATCCTCTGCTGTGATGGCTCTCCAGGAGGCATCCGAGGCTTATTTGGTGGGTCTCTTCGAGGACACCAATCTCTGTGCCATCCATGCCAAGCGTGTCACCATCATGCCCAAAGATATCCAACTCGCCAGACGTATCCGTGGAGAACGAGCTTAATTTCCTTTGATCCTTTGCTTTTTAAGGTCTTTTTTCCCTTTTATTTAAAAACAACGGCCCTTTTCAGGGCCACCAAAATATTTTTATTAACAAAAGTTTTGCTGCTCATTTTTCATTTTCAGAGTACAATTTTAAAGGGGGAATCATTTGATTCCCCCTTTATGATTTCAAATAGTTAACTATTTTCTTTTAAAAACAAATAAACAAATTTTTTTTTCTCTAAATTTTATTAAAATGAGAATTTTCTATTATTTTTAAAAGCTAATTTGTAGTAAAAATTTTTTTTGGCCACGGCACAAATAACTGAATCCAACCATCTGCTTATCTTCAATTGTACAAAAAAATTGATCGATACCTCTGTGGTATCGTTTCATCCCTAATTACTTTCAATATTTATTTAAATATACGTAATATCGTATGTTGGGATACACGGGGTGTGTATTTCAATGGTGTCAAATTTGTATATGTAAAAGTTCGTGTTTTAGAATGGGCTACTAGTATAAACTCATTAAATTAAATATTTTTTTTTTTTAATTTGATATTAAAGATAAAATGGATCTATAAAATATGCAGGTGTTTTTATATATATCTCTATATATATAAAGCTGACTTTATCAAAAATAGCCTTCGATCAGAATTATTTTAACTTTATAAGGTTTTATTAAAAGAAAAAACTAATAAGGTGATATAAACCCACCATTCAATAAAAAATCAAAAACTTACCGATGAAAGGAGTTAGTCAAATATTGTCCGATTCTTCTTGAATTATTGCACAATGCCACAGCACAAAAAACTGGATCCAACCATCTTTATTAAATGCACAAAAGATGAGAGAGCAGGCTAATAACTGAAAGATAAAAAAAAAATAACTGAATTTAATAGTTCTATAATAAAAAAGAATTTTTTATAAAATGAAATGTGTTGCTTCTAGCAAGAAAGCCGAACAAATAAAAGCTCCAAATGTTTTTAGCTCTTATTTATAAAATTCTTTACAATCCAGTTTTGGAAATTCCACTTTCCTGCCTTTTGACCAGAAAAAAAGCAAAATATTGTTCTTTTGATCCTTGGATTTATGATCTAGTTCTGAGAAACTCCCTTTTCGGTCTTTGTTTAAAAAAAAAAAAATATTTCGCATGTTATCTTTGACTAAAAAGGCAGGTAGTGGCTTTTACTGTTCATTAAATAAACAATAGTTTTCAAATTAAATTAGCCCTTTAGTAATATGCTTTTATATATATATATAAGGTCTTTTTCGGAATCTTTGGGCATTCAGACCCCGTCCCTATTTTATCCCTATTGATTGGATATAATTTAAATAAATTTTTGCCTCATGGGACGGGACCCGAACCCGCAACCCTTGTTACAAATGGCTAACATTTCTAAAGGGGCCTTTACACGATCAGTCCGACCGTCAGTATTTTCTTCATTCAAGTATAATTTTACACATATCATTCAGACTACCAGTCAGAATCAAGTTCTTTTTAGCTCATTCAACTGTGGGAAGCCACAAATTTTTCTTCTTAACAAATCTAACTTAGTTCCTTGCCACTAAGTAACTATGAAAAATCTGGTGTGACTGTCGCACAGCACACAACTTTCTCTTACCTTCGGTAATCGAAAGTTGTGTACTGTGCTTGTCACACCAGATTTTTTGTGTCGACATGTATTTAGTTCCCGGCAGTAGGGAATATTTGAATTCAGATGTAAAATTTATAAGTATGGGAAAATATTTATATTTTGTTACCATGGCAACCATTTCTCCTAATTTTTCTATGGAGTGCAAGAGTAAAGTGGTCTTCAAACAATTTTGAGGGCAAAACGAGAATATACATTTGAAAGAGCATCTAAAAAATAATTGATTTTTGAATTTTAATCAAAATCGTTAGAGCGAATTTTGAGAAAATCGAAAAAAACTGAAAAAGTACATCAGTAAAGTACTAGTACTCTTTGGCCGATTTTGATTAAAAGCTTATTTTTCCGGTCCCGGGGGTGTTTAACTTATATATAAAATTTCAGCCTCATAGCTCAATTCCTTCATGCTTAAAAGTGAACACAGACACACACACACACCCACCCACACACCCACCCACCCACCCACAGACAGACCATGTCGCGAAAACCACTTTTTTGGATTCAGGGGACCTCAAAACGTGAAGATCCATCAAAATCTCGACATCGAATTTTTGACATGAAACCAATACTTTCTCTCTATATATATATTACATATATACATAGGTAAGAGAAAGTAAAAACAAAAAGAAAACGGCCTTCAGTCTTGCCCATACACGTTCAGTCAAAACGCCATTCCGCTCTCATACTGACAGTTGATCGTGTAAAGGCCCCTTAATACTAGAAATGTTAGCTGTTAGCTGTTGAGGAAAAAAGAAGAATGCATGTAAAGAAAAGTTTTGCACAGCTAAGCTGGGTTGCCAGTCTATGACAAGTGTGGGCAATATTTTTTAGGTTTTTATTTAATTTAAAAATAAACGGGGATTTTAATTCTGATGACATCGTATTTAAAGAGGGCCTTTTCAGTGCGAGGGTCCACTTCGCCCACGCCTAGCTACGCCATTGTGTATTAATAATATACAAAAAATACCGAATACAGGTATTGAAGTTTTGGTCCGGTATTGCAATCCCTCACCTTAGGAAATGATTTCTTCAGCCAGATAAGTTTGTTATATAGTAGGGCGTTATATGCTGGTTGATTGGAACGTCACCAGACAGGTCGTTAAAAACCTGACAGCAATATTTGAAGTGGGGTATAATCAAGGACCGGATAATCATCTCTCTTATTCTTGTTGGCAGGCTATCCCCGACTCTTTTAGATTGGTGGAGACTCCTATTCTGGAAACCTCGGCGACGTGCTCTTTTCAGCTCAATCCACTATCAAACACTAGGTTCCCCCCCGGCCCCCTGCGTTCTTGAACTTTTAAAAAAACAAACACTATTAAGAATTTTTCTTAAAAAATATTTATATTCATTGCTATTTGTAAATATATAATACATACGAACATAAAAATAAATAATATCAGCAAATTTATAAAACAAAATTATATATATATATATATAAAACACATTGCATTAATGGCACACACACACTTATATTGATGAAGAGATTTGTTCAAACAAAATTATTTGTCATAAAATTAGCTAATTGTTTTTTTTGCTTTAAATTTTTTTTTCTTCTACACTTATATGTAAAAATTTTAGTCGAATTTTTTTTTATAGTTGTTTTGTGATGAAATAAGAAAAAAAAAACTTGAAAGTGTTCTTGGATGTCAATGCAGAAAAAAATTAACAATTTAAAACAAAATATCAATTTTTCCGTTCATCCTGTACATTTGTTTAGAGAAATAATTCTTATTATAATAATAAAAAAGAAAAAATAGGAACATTTATATATAATAATAAAGTGGGCATTTACATGTATAATATTTACAATCAATAATGATAGTAATAGAGAGAGCATTTTTAAGAGAATATCTAAATTTCCATCAATCACGAATTTTTTTTTAAAGCTTTCTGCATTTAGAATTATTTACAAATAAACCACTCCTGAGATCGTACAATTATGGCAAGAGAATTAAAAAGTTTTTGAAAAATTCAACAATCAGTGGCGCAACCAGGGTAATGATTTTCATTCTATTAAAGGACCCGCCTTTAAAATTTACGCAAGGCAGGTGATTATTAATTCATATTCAAGCGAAATTAAAGTTATATTATGCCCAAAGGTGGTCATATATATATATATCTAAATTATTTTCAAATGATATAGTATGATAAGGGAGCGTGTTTGGCCAATCGTCATACTAAATTATCTGAAAATAACTTCGATATATATATATATATATAACAAATCCTAGATACATTCAACCCAGAACGCAAATTTTGAATATTGTGGACCAGTCTTTGGAATTTTAATACTGTTTTAAAAAAGTATGAAACGGGAGAAAGGCAGGAGCAGCCAAAAAAAAAATGTTTCATTCTTCCATTATTGTTTAAGGTCCTGGAGTTAATGGGACATAATACTAGAGATGGGCAAGATACTCAAGAAAAAGTGTCTAAATACGAGATATCTTAATTTTATGTATCTAAATACAAGATACAATTAATTTTTGGATATCTCGACTCACAAAAGATACTTTTTTTTAAAGATATTTTTCGGAAAATATTTGTTTTTCGTTTTGACATACAAAACCTCCAAATCTTTTCAAAAATATTCTATATTGGCAATTGACATTAAACTCATATAGCAAATTTTATAAATGGTAAAAAAATTAAATCCAAATATTTCGAGAACTTGAAGTCTTCCTTCTGTAGTAGACGTCCCCCCCCCCCCTTTTTCCCAAGTTTAAAATTTTTAAAATTTTACGCAGAGAGATGGATACTTCTCAAAAACTTGATTCAGAAACGGAAGAAGAACGTAAAAAAACAAAATAGAGTCAAATAGAGGGCCGCCATTCAGATTGGCAACTGAAGTCCAGGAAGGTCTCTCGTTATTCCAACGGCCCCTGAAACTTTCAGTGAGAGCGGAAGAGTCGGGACCTACCCGTCTGCCAACACCCCATCCACAACATTGGTGACCCCGACTTCGAGCATTGACTGCGAGATCGCCCGCGACGACTGAGACATCCGCGACACCCGAGACATCCGCGAAAATCATGAGTAACGCGGAGAATGATGTCAAGCCATCCGTCGTAATCCCGGGTCCCGCGGGACCAGAAGCCTCCAAGGTATTCGTCGACCAGCTGCACATCTGACTCCCGCCGTTCTGGCCGAACAAACCGGAGATTTGGTTCGGTCAGATAGAGGCCCAGTTCGAGTTGCAGCGCATCAAGAGCGAGTGTCGGTAAGATCCAGAAGGCAGAATGAAGAGGCCTCCGATCTGAGGTAGTACGCGGCTAATAGCACAGTGATACCGACCTTCGGATATGATGATGAAAGTCGATTTGGGACTGAGAAGTAAATTCGAGTGGCCATTCTATTTCTATGTGGCGAAAACTAATCGTGCAATAATAGGAGCCGATTTCCTCCGTCATTTTAACTTGATGGTGGATTTAAAAAACCGAAGACTGGCGAACGGCGACACTGGGGTCGGTCTCTGGTTGACCCAGGACACTTTCTGAGCACCATCAAGATGACAAATCAGTTTCTAGATGGTTTGAAATGTTACTCCAGAATTGGACAAAGAAAAACTAGAAATCGCCAAGCATGAATTTAATTATATGTAGGAGAGCGGTATCATTAAGCTTTCTAAATCGCAATGGGCAAGTCCACTACATTTAACAAAAAAGAAAAATGACCAGTGGCCAGCGTGCGGAGACTACTGACGCCTGAAGCTTGCATACTTGCTGCCCGAAGAGAAGGATGAACCCAGAAACAGATGGTATTCAGCGCCACCGCCGGAGGAAAGAAGAACGCGAAGTGGGAGAAGTATGAATATAATATTATTGGCTGACATTTCAATAAACCAATTCGGCAGCCGGCAGCACAATTTTTGCGTTTCACTAATCAAAAAATATTCCTGACTTCGAGGGCAGCTATTCTGAATTGGTAACTGGAGTCCACTGGTCTTTCGTTATTCCAACGGCCCCTGGAACTTTCAGTGAGAGCTCTTCCGATCTCATCGGAGTCCGGAACTACGCGTCTGCCAACACCCATCCACAAACATATATATAAATTGTATCAGGTGCAGCGAAAGGGCGTGGAGTTATCTCAAACTTATTTAATGAGAATGAGAATCTAAATAAAATAATGAAAGACTGAAGATGGGAGAATGAAATTTTCCTCAATATATTGTTAAAAAAGGGAGATTTTTTTTTTGCTGGTCCTGTCTTTCTCCCGTTACGCACTTTGACTTCATTGGTCTGCTTTAAAAAGATTTATTAAGGTTTTTCAAATTTATCAAGGAATGTTGAATGTTCACAACCAATTATTTCACTCTTCTTGGGTTTTTTATAAGCAATTTTGTTTGAAGTTTTTTTTTTATATTTGATTGTATTATTTGTAGGTAGAATGAGAAATTAATTTTAATAGTTTATTCCCCCCTCAGAGCTGAGGTTTCGGTCCTGTCTTTAGAGCTATTAACAGAACAATAGGACTTACATAAAATTAAAAAAATTTACACACATTGAATGAATATTTACCACTATTACTAGTAATTTTTAAAATTACAATGTGGTACCATTATTGCAAAAATTATAAGAAATTTTACATTGTTGTAAATTAGAAAAAGATGTAATAATTGAATTCGGAGGCCACGGTACAAAAAAATTTTAATGTCTCATTCATTATAAAAAAGAAAAAAATTTATTTGTTGTGCGAGAAAAATGAAAAAATAGGAAAGTTCTTATTTTTTTAAGAAACGCAGCTAGAGTTTTTTTTAATGACTTTTCGCCAGATATAATATTATATATTTGTACATTTCTATTGGTTGTAATACTTGGATTGGTTTTAATACCACTTCTATATGTATAATTATAGCTCTGAAGATGGTTCAAATATTGACCCGAAACGTCAGCTGTGTGAATTAAATAAATGAAGAAAAAACTCTAGCTTCGTCTCTAATTTTTCTTGATATTAATTTGATATTGATGATGACACCCTAAATATCCTCAATTTGTGTAAAAAGTCCTTTACGAATTGCTCTGTTAAAAGCTCTGTAGATGGTCCTAAACAGGACCGAAACGACAGCTCTGAGGGGGGAATTTTAACGAAATTACGTTAGCTGCACTCTCTTTAATTTCTCATTCTTCCTTTAAGCAATTTTAGTTTTAGAAATTGAATAAAAAGCTTGGCAACAAATAGAAAAACTACACCCCCTGAAAAAGTGGATAGACCTCTACCCAATAACAAACGTTTTTAAAGATGAACTGACAGATTCATTACAAAGAAATAAATAAGATGCGTCGGAAGACAAAAGAATTAATTAAGCTCCGATCTCAGATAGTCCTAAAATAATACTGACTCGTTGATTGCGCTTTCTTCTTATTTATAATATTATATAAAATAATCTCATTGATATTTACATAAATTACATACAATTACAAATAAATCAAAAGCTGCCAAATACTTGTGATTAAATACAATAGAGATGATCCTAATTAGAGACATGTAATAATATTATTTACACGAATATCTAAACACTTGTTTCTTTTTTGTCTGGTAAATAAACAGGTGTTGTATTATTTTCACTTGATGTTGTTGTTGTTGTTGTGTTGTTAGTGGTGGTGCTGGCAGCTGTTGTTATTGGAGGAGTCACATTTTCGCATTCATCTTGATCTTGAATGGTACTCGCTGGTGTTGCCGCTCGACTATTCGCTGTTGTCGTTTCTTGATCGGTGGTTGTCATCGGTTCCGGTGATGTTATTGTTGCTGTTTTACATGGAGATGGTTGGCCTGGTGCGTCGTCTCCACCTTCCGCTCCAATTACAAGACGTTCAAGCGCTGATGGATTCGCTATCGGCTGGAAATTAAATTTATTCTTGAATAATTTATAATTCTTCTTGTTTGAGTAAATTGTTTTTTGTTTTTTTTTGTGAAATGCAATCTTGAATTACGTCTTCCTTGTACCGATTGTAAGATAAAGTTAAGGTAAATTTGGTCTATCTTTATTATTCATGGTCCATTTCATTTAAATATATTCACGTTAAAAAAATGCAAATAGTTTTTCAATTTTTAATATTTTCTATGTTTACGAGGAGCTTAGAAGATTGAAATTGATTGATCTCGGCAGAGAACAAATTTTGATAAACGTGTATATTTGAAAAATTTCCATATTTCTTCTCCGTATTTTTTATTAAAAAATTTCTTGAAAAAAAAATGTATTTTCCTCTGTTTTTAAAGTGAATTGATTGTTTCAAAATTATTTATATATGCTCAGGCAAAAGTAGCAGAAGGATAAAGATCGATTCCCACACCCGTCACGTCACAATTCAGTCCCCGTTCCGAATCGGAACCGTCGTCGGTCAATCTCAGTTAAAATAGCGGCTATATTCACATTTACCCTTCAGGTTATTTTGACTGTATTCAGTCATTTTACTTTCTTTTACCTATCTATTTTAATATATAGAGAGAAAGTATTGCGATTCATGTCAAAATTCGATTTTGAGATTTTGATGGATATAAACGTTTTAAAGTCCCCTGAGACAAAAAAAGTGGTTTTCGCGACATGGTCTGTCTGTGTTCAATTGTAAGCATGAAGGAATTGAGCCATGAGGTTGAAATTTAATATTTAAGTTAGATACTTTCCTGAGGCGTGAAAATAGGCTTTTGATCAAAAAGTACCATTATTTTACTGTTGTACTTTTTCAGTTTTCTTTCGATTATATCTGAATGTTTTAATTTTAAAACATTCAGTCTAAATTTGTTCCAACGATTTTGATTAAAATTCAAAAATCAATTATTGACGGTAAGGTGACTGCAGTAAGACTGACGATTCTTTTGTTTAAATATTTTTTAAATTTTTTTTTTTTAAATTTATTTAAATTTTTTTTATTTTTATAATTTTACAATTTTTTTTTTTTTTTTTTGTTACCAAACTTCCCTTCTTCCCCAAAAATTATTTTTTTGGTGTTTGTTTTTCATATTTATATTTATGTGTTTGGGGTTGGGGGGGGGGGGCCGGCCCCCCGCCCCCCCTTTATATACCCCCCTGGACGATTTGATCGTGACTGCACCGGCTCAGTATAGACAGCGCTACTTAAATTTCAATAACACTCTGAAAAGATTTTCTAGCTAGGGCCCTTTTCCCATGTATCTATACAACTTTATTTACGAAATAATTTTCTATAAAAAAGGAAGCTTTTTAATTGTAATCTAAATAATTTTTTCAGGATCTTTGAAAAGCGAAATATTTATGTTAAGTTTGTAATTAATAATAATAATATATAATTATTATTCTTACTTTGGGATATTCTCCATCTGAGTTGAGTAATCCTCCATCTCCACTTCGACGTGTTCCTAAATTGTTCTGCCGCATTTGTCGTCGTTGTTTGCGAAAAAATTTTCGAGCAACAGTTGACTGACGGGGATCATAAAACATTTCAGCTCCACTTGCTCCTGACGGTTCAGTATAAGTTGCAACACTGCCATTTGACCTGGAAATTAATTATTTATTTAATATATAAAACATACAATTATTCAAGTTAAATTTTATAAAATAAGCAAATGATATTTTAAAGTAAGATAACTAACTCTTCTCCTCTCTCTTTTTTTTGAGTATCTTGCCCAACACTGCCAGAGGAATGACTTAAAGGAAACCGATTAAAAGTCTCCATCCAGTTTCAATTGCTTTTATAGGTATTTGAAAGTAAATTAGGATTTACCTATATTGATGTTGACGAAGTACTACGAGATTGACATTATTATTTGGTACGAATCTTGAATTATTCCAAGGAACCGTTTTCCCATTAGTTCCTGTTACAGTCGTGGCCGGAATATTATTTCCAATTATGGGATGATTCAATTCGACAGCAGCCATTTTCGCGGCATTTGATGAGCCATTTAGACTTGGCGTAGTGCTTCTACCACTAACGATAGAAGTAGCAACAACAGGAGCCAGGCCTGTTTGCCCAGTGGGTACTAATGAGCCTGTAGGTGCTGGAAGAGCCAAGACTGCATCAGATACAGAACGAGTTCTACAACAACGACCACGACGTCGTCGGCAGCTTATACAACACATAGCATCCCATTGTTCACGAACATCATTACGAGCGAAACACCAGAAAAAGAGTACAAAAATTCCAAGTGAACAGGCTACTGCACAATAAAGGAGACTGAAAAGAGTTTCATATCCACCCGGTTGGGCGATTGTTGCTGCGCCCATGGCCCAAGTTGCGAGTGAAAGACCGAGAACGATTACCTGAAAAGAAAAACAAATCTTATTTTTCCGTGAACTGACTCATGTATACATCTATAAATATATTGTATATACCGTATTATAAATTTTTTTTATATTTTAGAACAGTTCACCTTATTATTTATATCAAACACACATAAACGATCTATTCTTGGACCGCTGAAGAGGGTGTTATATTCAAACAAGACAAAACAATTTTAAAAAAATTATCTTGATCTATTTCCAGAGTATTTTCGTTTATGTGTGTTTGATGTTAATTTACTGGACTAAACTAAAAGTTTCGTTAAAACTTATTATTTATCTTTATCTATTTTATTATCATAGTAAAATTTCAGTTTACTAGTACAAGGGAGTCACCAATAGTTTATTCTACTATATATAAATATATATAAAAAAAATCGTCGGCCTCTTAATTTTATTACACATGTCTATGCTAGTATATGTATAAAATTTCAACGTTTTTGTAGACGGCATGCATTAACTTAAACAAATATCAATTATTTTAAGTGTGGTCCAATAAATGAAGAAAAGTACCGATTTATATAATTAATAAATTTATTTTACTTTTTGTTTTTAATTTCGGCAACGAAGCCCATTTAAACCCGTGTTTATTTATTTCATCTGGATTGGGAGTCAATCCAATTGAAATAAATTGTTACATGAAACGGGATGCGAACCCGTGACCCTTGGTACAAATGACCAGCACGCTAACTACTAAACCAAGGCCCGAGGGCCTGGGTTGGTCCTATTGAAACCCTGGTGTTTTGCCACCTGCACCACCCTCTAAACCCTTTATTTTACTTTCTAAACACACTGCCCTTGGGACAATGGTAGAAAATTGCGATAGGGGTCAAGGGTTCGCATCCCGTCACATCCGAAAAAAATTTATTTCAATTTATTGGATACTAATAAATTGATATAAATGGAGACGGAGGTCTGAATGGGCTCCGATGTCGAAAAAGACCTTAAATAAATTTAAAAAAATCTCGACATCGAATTTTCGAAATGATTGCAATACTTTCTCTCTATATAGGTCTATATTTCATATATAAGGTAATAGAAAGTAAAAAGTAAAAATAGGAATTGCTTGGTCAAAAAAGCCAGATTGATATTCATATATAAAATAACTCTACAAAATATGAAAGTTTTAATAAATTATTTTTCTTTAGAAGAATTATTTTTATATATACATTTTTTAAAGTTATTTTATATGTCAATATCAATCTGGCTTTTTTTGTCTAACAGGATATGAGGCTGGAATAAAGAATGTGACTTCGAAAGAAATAGAACAGTAAAAGTTTCTAGAAACCACCCCATATAATATAAGGTGGTTAAACAGCAAGTTTTTTGGAAACTACTTATTCTATATTTTAGCAGGCTTACCCTCAGGCAAAAATGTTTGCAAAAATATAGTAAAAGGCGATTCCTAGAAACCTTTGCTGTTTTATCTCTTCGGAAATAACTAAACTTTCAAATTTTATACATATAATGGCAGCGACATGTCTGACAAAATGAAGGGGTCACGTGAGTTGAGTTCTGGACGATTATTTTTAGCCCTATATATATATATATATGATGGACCACCCCAATATATATATATATATATATATAGTATCATTTGCAATCTCTAATTATAAATTTAAATAAAGTTTTTTATTTAATTAGAGGAATAATAATAATAATATATTTTCATTCATCGTCCAATAATTTATTTTACTTACATGAGCTTTTAACTGAGCGCATGGAGTGTGTTCCGTATCCTCGGCTTCCGAAGAAACACTCGGAGTAGTCGAAATAGCTCTCACGTGATTTCCTGCATTCGTTGCAGCAGCCGTCATTGCGTCCAAAAGTTCTAAATCAACTGCTTGTGTCCCTTCTGATAATTGTCCAGTTGCATCACTTTCACGTATAGCACAACGAATTAACAAGCAGGTCACCTGAAAAGGGGTAAGTTATTAAAGAATCAATCATAAAAAATTGATTTTTAGAGATTTACTAAAATGTATTTCACAACCTATATAAAATAAGATATGTGCTAGTGGAATTTTAAAATAGTTATTCAATAGAAAGTGGTTGTTTGAAATAATTTAAAAAATCTGGTATGACTGATCGCACAGCACACAAGTTTCTCTTACCTTCGGTTATCGAAAGTTGTGTACTGTGCTTGCATATGAAATTTTTTATGTCGAGATATATTTAGTTTCCTATAGCAACTAGCTCCAAACTTGACCATTTGCGTTTTCAATTGTATTTTAAATGTCTGCTTGAAATAATCTATGGTTATTTTCAAAATGTTAATCTTATATTTGGATATTTTATACATAATTAGATAATTCTAAATAAATACAAAATTTCATAATTGGGAAAAAATTTTTTAAATGTGTAAAAAGTTCCAACGGGGACCCGTTTTTGAATCGAATTCAAAAGCTTATTTAGAATGAAATGAATGAATGAAAAAATTTATTTGTTCTGAGAACAGTTTTTCTCTTTGAACATTTTACAATAATTGAAATACTATACAATGCTTCTTGCTCTTTTTTACACTACTCCTCACACTTATATAACAATGGACTACAATAAGTAATTAATTAAATTTGATGAAGCTCAGGAAGCTTCTTTACAATTTCCAAGAGGATTCGGACCAGTAGGTTCAATTAAAAAGTCAAAAAGTTTTTTAAAATAAAACTTTATTTGACCCCAGACAATGTTTCGTCCACTTGCTGTAGGACTTCTTCAGTGGTTGGAGTCATAAAGGGCCATATAATAAAGACTTTTTTTTTTTTCTTCTTCTTAGCAAGAAGTTAGAAAAGAAATGTCTATGTATATTTTGTTAAAGCCCTACTGTTTAATAATTTTATACTATATGGCTCTATATGACTCTAACCACTGAATAAGTCCTACAGCAGAGTGGACGAAACATTGTTTGGGGTCAAATAGTTTTATTTTAAAAAACTTTTAATTTTTAATTGAACCAAATTTGGTCCAAATCTATTGGAAGTAATTAATTAATATAACAAAATATAATTTATAAATAAATAAATAGGAATGTCTCGTATACTCTCAACATCCTATCATAATCCTTTGCACATCGTTTCCCTGCACAATTGGAAGGCCTAATCCTCCAAAAGCAACAGCCCCCAAACCATTCCTGAACACTTCCCTACTTCTTACAATTCTTAAATTCGCCGGGAGCCCATTCCAGAGCCTCACCCAGGCCCCATGAAACGATCCCCCGTATGCATTTGTTTTATGAATGGGCACCGTCAAGGCGTCAAAGCAAGCCCGTAGAGGTCTAGCCCGCGACGCCCCCCTGCACTCAAATTTCTCCAACAAATAGCGTGGTAACCCACTTCCAAAGAGCGAGTGCAAGAAGACACCCTGAACATGAGACCTTCTCTGCGCCAGTTTCATCCATCCCAGGCTCTTGTAATATGGAATTTTGAGTGTCCGGGAGGGTACCTAACTTAAATATAAAATTTCAATTCGGTAGCTCAATTCCTTCATGCTTAAAATCGTTACACACACACAGACTGACAGACGAATTTGCGGGACCCATTTTTTTGGATTTTTTGGACTCAGGGGACCTCAAAACATGCATATTCATAAAAATATCGACATCGAATTTTTTTTTGACATGAATACAATACTTTCTCTCTATATATTACATATATAGTTAAAAGTAAAATTAAAATATAATTTTTCTCCTTACCGTAATATAGAAGACAAGCATAGCTGCCGGAATAGCAACCGCCGAAAAGGCAGCGCCAGGTGGTAAGAAACAATAACTATAAGAAGAATATTCCCGCATGTTAATTGCTCCTGATATTCCGCATACAATAAGACCGATACCCCAACCGATGAGGTAAAGGCCAAGCAAAGGCGAATTTCGGGCTAGCAGGGCGGGATCATCCGATGGGAGTTCATCACTCGGTGTTGCAGCCAAACCACCGTTTGTCGATGACAAGTTGCGATTGATACGTTTGTACATTGTACTTGAAAAAAAAAAAAAAAAAAATTATTAGTTTTAATAAATGATATAGATAATATATAATAAATAAATACCTGGCTGTCACAGCCATCCAGAGAAGAGATGATATGGATAAATAATGAAGGACAAGTCCGATTCCTCGACAAAGTGAATTATCTTCAGTTTGGTAAATACCCAAACTAAAAAAATAATAATAATATTAATTAAAACTATCTTTAGTTTAAAATAAAATAAAGAATACAAGAAAACGCGATTAATTTATTATAATAATAATTTTATTTTGTTAATAAATACTAATCTTCAAGAATGAGATATATAAATATTTAAGTGTATATACTGTAGTAAAACCCCTCTTATTCGGCCTCGGATCAACCGGTCCTCGGATTAACCAGCCTATCACATTAGTGTTATAAATTACATACATATATTCAACTAGGTAGAGCCAGCCTTGTTTGAAAAGGAAGGAATTTGGATACCAAATGGCTAAAATAAGAATGCCTGGACCCCCAATATGTAAATTAACAAATGAGTATCGATTAGTCTTATATGGCCTGAGTTGCCGAGAAGACTGTGTGAATGGGAAAAAAGTGTGAGTGTTTTTAAAAATTATAAAAAAAAAAAATTATTTGCTTCCAGTAGGCAGTTCAAAAAGCAAAACGTTTTGTTAGATGCCAACGCACACCGATCGAGCAAAAACGTTTTCGATCAAAATGTTTTGTTCGATGATGTCGAATCATGTCCAATTGTGTTTTGTCTCTTCGGTGTGCGTTGACCCATAGAAAAGCATTGAAAAAAAAACAGTTTTAGGCAAAAACGTTTTGTTCGAAAACGTTTTTGCTCGATCGGTGTGCCTTAAGGTGGATCCGAACGCGTTCGGCGAAAATATTTACAAGTGTGGATCCACTTTTATATTTCTTTACCGCTCAAAAGATTACTATTTTAACTACCATAATTTTAATAAAACTGGAAATTTTACCCCCTTGTGTTCTAGGGTCCACATATATTCTTTTGAGGCGAATAGTTGAATTTATATGTAATAGAATAGCACAGCACCTTCATTACTTTATTCAAAACCACAGTGACGATTCCGTTGTCGATTCGACCATCTATAGTTAAGGTTCGTCCCATAAAAGACCTTTATTTTTAGACATTTCTTTTTAATTGTAGAAATAAAGTGGCTGTTGTATTTAAACAATAGATGAAATGAACAGGCAGCCAGGTAATTAGTCTCCAGGAAATAAGTTCCTCTCTGTCAAGGAAACAATTTCGACTTTAAATAGATAAGGCTTTCTTCAGTACTTAAAAGTTAAGATTCGATGTAGGACCGGTTGACACTTCAATGCAGTGAGAGTTATAGATGGATTCTTTTCACGGTCGATTGACCTGACTCAACATCCGTCAATCGACCGTAAAAAGAAACCACCTATAACTCTCACTGCATTTCTTCAGGACAATTATTGAGCTGAAAGCATTTT
The DNA here is from genome assembly GCA_023213315.1 of Euborellia annulipes. Lineage (NCBI taxonomy): Eukaryota > Metazoa > Arthropoda > Insecta > Dermaptera > Anisolabididae > Euborellia > Euborellia annulipes. Next base: position 41,443 of record JAKCPI010021897.1, on the reverse strand, counting down.
ATACATTTAGAAAAAAAAAATTTTTTTAAAATTATTTATACACAAAATATACATACAGTCATTTGGGTTCATTCTGTATATATATATATATATATATATATATATATATATATATTTAAATGTTCTGGAAGGTTTCCGCGACTGGATGTATGCGAAGATAAGTTTTCTCGGGTTGAGTGAGTCGAGTGTGATGTTGAGATTTACTCGACGTTTCGGCTCTCCTTTTGGAGCCTTTTTCAAGAGTATGGGATTAAGGGGGGAAGACTGCGACCCCGTAAACAAACCACCCCAACAATTCCCCCCTAATCCCATACTCTTGAAAATGGCTCCAAAAGGAGAGCCGAAACGTCGAGTAAATCTCAACATCACACGCGAATCAACCCCAGAAAGCTTCTCTTCGCATATATATATATAGTGTTCGTAAATAATATAAAAAAAATTTATTTTTCTAAATGTATAAAATGATTTCAGCTTAATAATTGGACTGAATCCTTATCTATTTAAAGCCAAAATTGTTTCCTTAACAGAGAGTTTTATTTCGTGAAGACTAATTTCTTGGCTGCCTGCTCCTTTTATCTATTGTTCATTTTTTTTATAACCATCTAACAGAAATAACCCGTTTGGCGCCCAATCAATGGGCAAGTTACATAGTCGACCGAAACGACGCTGTGTGTTTGAATAAAATAATGAAAACCAATGAAGTGCGTGGCTGTTGATTTACATTCAAGGAAGGGAGCAGGAGCACCCAAAAATTAAAGCCTCCGATTTTATTACAATACATTTATTATGTATTCTATTTATGGGTGAGTTATTCACTTGACTTGTTTAGTGAGATTAATGATAGGAAAATAAAGTTTTCCCGAAACGTCTCGTTAATTGTAATAAAATCGGAGGCTTTAATTTTTGGCTGCTCCTGCTCCCTTCCTTGTATGAAAATAATGAAAAAATATAGCTGCTGTGTCTTTTATTCTTTCCTAAAATATGTTATTTTTCAAATCGTGTTAACTGGGAACAGCCTATTGGTCATTTATTTGAATTGTGCTAATTAAAGATCGCCGAAACAGTTAATCAGTTTTCTTGTATTTATAATGCCTCTTTGTTGGTCGGTAAAAATTAAAATTATATTTACCTAAAAATAAAACTGAGTAAGGCAATAGCCAACCATGTGTTAATAAGAGCATGACGTGCTCTCTTCGCCATATGAACAGAATTATGACACACAATATGAGTTGCAATGGCAAAAGCCAAACTCCCAGACAAAGCAACCGAACCCACATAAGTTGCTATCGGCGATGGGCGAGATCGAATTCCTCTAGAACTGAAAAAAAAAAAATTTGAAATTAATGCATCCGTCGATTTTTGTTACATGATTTAGAATAATTTATTAAATACCGTAAATATAAACCAAGATCGTCAGATTCGAGCCGGTCAAGTAGTGCATAATAACCAAGTTGATGACATTGGAATACGAGCATTCCGTTTAAAAAGTGGGAAAGACGGCAGCCCTCTTCAGTCCAAGCGCCTGTTCGATTAGGGCCGCCAGAAGGATCCCACCAAGCGGGCCGAGGGCCTCGAACTCCAGGACGATTACCATGATCGGAATGCAATGGCGGAGCACGAACCATTACGTAAACAGGCTCGGTGAGGTTTCTCACCTCCACGCCAACTAGTAAAAAAAATAACATCTTTCATTTACTGGTTTTTCAAATAAATAAATAAAATTAACGACCCGCTTAGAGGCACCAGTCCTCGCTGGATAGGTCCAACAAACACTAAACAAATTTAAATACAATAACAACAAATAAAACAAAACAAAAGGTATTTTTTAATACAGAGATCATTTGTTTAAAAAGATAAATTTGGTTATATTAAACCACAAAAGCTTTATTAGGAGGTTAGTCCACTTGAGTCGAAGCAAGTGTACAGTGAGGGACAATATTAAGTCCCACCCATGCGTTTTCTACCTGTGATTATTTCATTGTTTTTAAAAAAATATTATAAATTTTTTAATGAAAACTTTCATGGTTCAACCTAGGAAATTTCCAATAAAGATTTTCATTTTCTTTTATAAAAACAATGAAATAATCACAAGTAGAAAACGCAGGTGTGGGACTTAATATTGTCCCTCACTGTACAGTACTTGAAAACGACTGCAGAATAAACGTTGACAGTATTTATATTTTTAATAAATAATAAATACATAATTTGGTCTATAATTAAAAACTCTCATAATAAAGATAATTTTGGATTCAGAAGATCTCAAAAGGTAAATTTCTTTATTTGTATTACTTTCATTTACTAAAGTAAATACAATTAGAGACACTATTATGAAATTATTACCTAATTTAGCGCCAACAACACAAGACGCCACATCTCGCCTATCAATAGGTAAATCAGAATTCTGAGACCGAGGCTTTACTCGCGGAAAGAGTCGATTGTTTTCATACATAGCAACAAGAAGTTGTTGGGTTGATATGACGGGGAAACCTTGCAATTCAAGTTGATAAAATAATGTTGATGGAACCTGAACAAATGCCTCAATAACCTGGAACGAATAAAATAAACATTAAACAAGTGACTTATTAACTACTCCTAATTCAATTATATATATTATATTATAATTATAAATGAAAAAAATTCTCAAAAATATTACCTTAAGATTATTACCAGCTAATGCGCTACGATTGGATGTTCCGCAATGAAGAAATCGGCCCCCAGGTTGTTCAGCGGGTCCAACTACATGACTATACCAAGTGCAACTCAAACCTGGGAACGATTCTCGTTTAACACGAAATTGCTCCACGGCAAGGTTCCACTAAAAAAAAATAATAATTATTCATTGAATTGAGTTGTAAGATTTTTGGAATTAATCTCCATCCCTCCACCCAAAAAAGCTAACTAATTAGCCCCTCCTAAGCTCGAGGCAAACATAGCACATGTCCTGATGAAGTTCGGAATATCGGCCGAATCGTCGACGAGTGTATGAAATAAAGCACAAGAGAAATATATTTTTTCTTTATTTGCTTTCGGCAGCCTTGATCTCTTCACTACTCATAATAAAACATATATAATAATAAATAATTTCTATGTCTATAATTTATGTTATGATATATATTTCTAATTAATTTTAAAAGTGCCAAAAATGAGCTGTGCATCTAGTTTAAAATATAGTGCACGATTTATATTCCCGAAATTAGAGATTAGAATAGAAAATATTAAATTGGTTAGTTACTTAATTCGGAATTATGGACAATAAAAAAGGTATATTTGAACAAGGTGATTCAAAAGTCACTAGTCCATTTTAATATGAAATAACTTTTACTTTCTATTACCCTATATTTTTATTTCTTCTCAATTCACATTTATTCTTTTAAAAGGCCACCATTTTGTTCTACACACTGAGGTATCGAGAAATGCTAGAGAATTTCTTGCTACCTGCAGTTGAGGACACACCAGAGATATGGTGGCAGTAAACTGTTTCCATACAGCTTTCCCGAAATTTTTGGAAGAAGGATAATTTCGCGAGCGGCCGTCACGCTGACTTAACTGTCCCAGACTTCTTTCTATGGGGGTATTTAAAAGATAGAGTATATATAACAACAAGCTAAGTCAGATGTGCATATAATATATAGATATATGCATCATCAGAAGTCAATGACAGAAATGTCGAAACGCGTTAAGACATTTAATTTAAGTAATTAAATCAAATTTCTCAAATCCCTCTCATTAAGGGCCGATAGTATAAAGCTAGTTCAAAGTTTGAACCTCGGTCAACAGGCGATTTGACCGAGAATTGCGTAGTATAAAACTTGACCGCCAGTCAAATCAGCTTTGACCGAGGTTCAACTTGACCGGCCGAATTCGGCCAGTCAAATTTTTGACCGGAGTTCAAATAGCCAATTTTGACAGCTGGCCATATGTGATCACGTATTTTTAAATACATAAACAAAAATATAAATACCAAACAAAGTAAAAATACAGTTTATTATAAAATTGACAATATATTTTAATTTAAAGTATAAATAATAGTTAGTAATGTTGGTAAAATTTTAAAATTATATAAATATTCACAAAATAATAATAATAAATTTTATATTAATAATAAGGGAATAAATATTAATAAATAAAAAATAATATTATTATATATACAGTATTATTTATTTTTTAGCAAAAAGCTTTAGTCCTCAGGCCTTTTTTTTATCCTTTTTTTTTCTTTTAAAAAGAAAAGTTATTCGAATAAAATAATATATTTGTAATCGTGTCTACTATTATGTTTGATATGATTGCCTGATTGTGAGGAGTCGACAAATCGGATTTGACGGAATATATTTTATAAACTATAATTGATAGTGGCTAAACGTGTTTTTTGACAGCAATCAACTAAAAAAATTCACTCAAATGAGAAAGATGCCAAAATAAAATAATACCATTTTTTTTTGTATTATATTTATAAATTGTTTTTTTGTTGAAATTAAAAAAAAAAAAAATACTACAATATTTTTGCGTTCTCTGGAAATTTTTGTTGCTCCATATATAACTAATTTTTAATCAAGAACCCCCTCCCTGGTCAATGGTGTTTCGATTTATTTATATTTTTATATGTGCCCCTTTACTGATGTTTAAATTTGGCGATCTTAGCAATAATTTTAAAACAGCAAGCTGACAGCAACTCAAAAATCATAAAAATGAATTCAAAATAAATATGAAGTTAGCAACAGGCGAGTTTGTCAATGGTATGAGCTTCGGTCATGGGACCGGAGTTCATTTTTTTATACTACGGAACTAGATTTGACTGCGGTCAAATGTTGACTGAGGTTCCCTTGACCGGCGGTCAAAGTTGACTTGACCGAGCGTTATACTATCGGCCCTAAGACAGGTGGTTCACTCCCTAGAAAGAGCGATGAAGAGCTAAATGGTGGTTATTTAAAGAATGTTATTTTTAAAATTAAATAAAATTTATTTCCACAACGAGAAGTGTGTTTTCTGTTTATAAAAGAATAAAATGTGAATTGAAAAAAATAAAAAGTTATTTCATTTTAAAATGATCTAGTGATTTTTGGGTCATCCTGTATATATAGGCTATATATATATAAGTTAACTCATTATAAAATTATTGTTCAAGGTGCTTATTTAAAAAGCATAATTTGCCCAATACGTTAATATAATGTACAGTAACACTCCCTGGTCCAAATGAAATTTTATAACTCTGATGATTTTTTTCATTTACCTTGTGCAGGTGAAGAGCTGGCGTAAATTCCGAAACTCGTTCAACCGCTTTTCCCAAACGAGAACAAGAATTATCCAAGGATTGTGCTTCAGCCATCAGATCTCGAGGAAGATGAAGAGTAGCGCTCACAATCTCAACTAAAAGTGCTCCAATCTAAATAAAAAAAAAAAAAATTAATATTAACATAGCTTGTTAATTTTTAATACCAAAAATAAACAACCGAAATAAGTCTTTGATAATGTTTCCCTTCTCACTTAATTCCAAAAAATGAATGAATTTGACATCTTGAATTCAAATGTACCGTACTGGCGGAAACTCAATATATGTCGGGATAAAAAATCTGGGATGAGCTGTGCGATTTATTTCAACATAAATTAACATCTTTTATTTTTAATTACCACTCGCTACACACTGAAAAATATGAATATTTTATAATAAATTGAAATCTGGTATAAAAATTAAATGTCATCTTATTGTTAAATATTAATAATACGAGTCGCTGCATATATTTTCTTATATCAAAATGGATGTGTAACGACACGGCGGAGCTGTGAAAACTGAGGTAACGAGAGGTAATTAAAAATAAAAGATGTGGACGGTCACATAAACAGATATATTGATAGGTTAGAAATAAAAAAAAATGTTATAGTGTATTATATTGTAAAAAATTTTCCCAACAAGATCCGAACTAGCATGTTTACAAGACTGTTGCAGTTACGCTCTCTGCCACCAGACACTGTTGACAGATATTAAAATTATCCAACTTATAGAACTCGGAAATCTTCAAAGTCAAATTTATTCGAGTGTTTTTGAGAAGTCCACCGTATTGCTTTAGGAAACATGTCCAGATACTCACTTTCAAATCCTATGAGTTTAAAAAAAATCGGAGACCACCACCCATGGTTAGAAACAATAAGAGAGGAGATGCTATGACGTTTAAACAAGTGATTTAACGACTTAAGGCCGCAGGGGAAGACCCTCCTGTCTAGGCGCATTCGGGCTTAGCGTCTAGTTAAATTAGATAATAATTAAAAGAATAAACTCACATCTTTGCCGTTAGGAGCTTGTTCAAGTATATTTGAAATTGTTCTTGCCAGGAAAACAACATCCCAAGGATCCTTAACAGCACGAGCTTCAGTTGTGAGATTACGAAGGCGTTTAACCGTCTCCAAAATACCAGATTTACTCATCGACATATTCAACTAAAAACAATTAAAAAAAAACTATAATTATAACACTAATATTTTATAAAATTTAATTTTAAAAATATCACAAAAATTTTCTTTATAGGGTTTAATTATTTTGATTTCTAAAGAAATAAAAATATAGTGAATAAAAATCAAACTTATAAAGTATAAAGATATGGATGAATGCTTATTTACCTTGGCGAATTGTTCCAAAAGACGAGTAGTTTCACTAACAAAGGGACAGAGATGTGTATCTAAATTAGTCCAGTTACCATGACGAGTACAAGTGAATCGAACCACAAATGTTGTATTATTCGGTGCAATATTGACAGTGCAAGGAAGTTCAACTGTATGTCCCACAACAGTACGAGGCCAAGCATAGATACCTCTGTTATCACGAGTTACTAAAAAAAAAACACATTTTTCAAATTAATATTGGTTAAAATAAAATAAGATGGTTTTTGCCCCTGGGGCAGGGGTAGTCGATCAGCAAAATAAATATAAGTTACTATACAGATAAATAATTGTTGACTTGTTCCGATTTCGAACTGAGGCATTTGTTGATTATTAAAATCTGATTTAAATAAATAGCCTGAGGATGTGATATATGGGCGCCAAGGCGAAAAAATAAAATAAAAGTCTATATTTCAAGTGCCGATCGCACTCTTTTCTTCATCAGGACCTACGATCAGTCAAACAATTTTTACTTCCTCTTACCTATATATACTAATATATAGAGAGAAAGTATTGGTTTCATGTTAAAAATTCGATGTCGAGATTTTGATGGATATACACGTTTTAAGGTCCTCTGAATCAAAAAAAGTGGTTTTCGCAACATGGTTTACATACAAAAATTGATGATGTCAAATTGTCAAGTTAGTTGATATATCAGTACAGTGTAGCAACGTTTTTACCCATTTATATTCTCTTGAAAAATTCTATTTACTGTTTGGAGGTCGAATGTAAAATAAAATTAATTATAGATTATCCTCTCTAATTATAAAATTTGTTTTCACACAAATACAGGTCAAATTTAAGCATTCGACTTCCAAACAGTAAAGAGAATTTTTCAAGAGAATATAGATTGATAAAAACGTTGCCTCACTACCTGATAATTTGACATCAATCTTATATATATATATCTTAACAATTTTAATTTCAAATTTAAAAGGAGACGAAAGAGAAAATATCAAATGTTAAATTTGGAGGTTTACTTCAGTTGTCTAGCAATAAAATTCCTGTATAATAAAGTACAATACTTTGTCATTGAACTCCATCTTACGAATTTAAAAGAAGTAAACCTCAAAATATAAAATTTGATATTTTAATTTTGTTAACTCTTGTGTAAAATATAATTTATTAAAATTGTTTGACTGATCGTAGGTAGTGCGTAAGGGGAGCGATCGGCACTAGAAACGTCGACAAAATAGAGACTTTGATTTTATTTTTTCGCCTTGGCTGCCCATATACCACATCCTCATATTATAATATCCAGCCATCAAGAAACAAAGAGTTTAAATAAATAGGTTTCGAAAACTATTTAACTATAATTATTCATTTTTTAAGAATATTCATTATCTTAAAGGATCTTAAATAATATCCAACTATTTTATACTTTTTTTTTATATAGAATTTTTAAAATATTTTTTTTTTCTTGAGTGGTTAATTTAGAAGTCAAGAAAAATATTCCTTTGAAGAGTAATTTTGTTTCATTTGTTTTTTTCTTTAAAGCAAAGCTTTCCTACCTATTGCCGGACAATATCGAGTGTGCTCTGAAATGACAAGAACTCCAACAGCTCTTGTATGATTTCCAGAGTCAGTCGCGAATCCACATCGCCATCGTCCAGAATGATTTCGCATCAAAGGTTGAATGGTGAGTCGAGATTCGACAGCAGCTGTCGATCTTACATAGACTGTCTCTACTTGAACTGACCGATTATTTGATGAAGGAGTTTTTAACTCAGGAGGGTCAGTATAGGTTTCATTTGTATCGTCACTTAACCAAGACCAAGCGATCCGATCAGCGGAATCTGCATCTCCTGTCATAGTCGCCACATGACAAGTCAATCGAAGAGAATCACCTTCAAATACAACCTAAAAAATAAATTTATAACATGATTATGTTTGCTTACTATATAGGTAATTCTAAAAAAATGGGTTAACAGTTGATTTTGAGATTGTGGCTGTGATGTGATTACAATGGAGAATTGGAGGTATCAGCCAAATTGGGATTGTCCAGGTTAATAAAACTCCCAGGATAAGACGTTTCGGCCTGAATTTATTTGGCCTGAATTTAACTGAAGATGGCCAAATAAATTCAGGCCGAAACGTCTTATCCTGGGAGTTTTATTAACCTAGACAATCCCAATTTGGCTGATACCTCCAATTCTCCATTGTAAAATGGGTTAACTTTGGATTCGAATTTGAAATGTACAATTTGTAACTTAGATTTCAATTGTTTTTATTGATTTTCATAGACAATAAGTTAATTTTATTGTATCCATATAGTAACACTCAGATTTTTACTTTCTCTTTCCTATGTATATTGTAATATATACATAGAGAGAGAAAGTATTGGATTCATGTCAAAAATTCGATGTCGAGATTTTGATGGATCTTTACCTTTTGAGGTCCCCTGAATCCAAAAAAGTGGTTTTCGCGACATGGTCTGTCTGTGTGTGTGTGTGTGTGTGTGTGGGTGGGTGGGTGGGTGGGTGTGTATGTGTGTGTTCAATTTTAAGCATGAAGGAATTGAGCTACGAGGTTGAAATTTTATATTTAAGTTAAACACCTCCCGGGACCGGAAAAATAAGCTTTTAATCAAAATCGGCCAAAGAGCACTAGTACTTTACTGATGTACTTTTTCAGTTTTTTTCGATTTTCTCAAAATTCGCTCTAACGATTTTGATTAAAATTCAAAAATCAATTATTTTTACATGCTCTTTCAAATGTATATTCTCATTTTGCCCTCAAAATTGTTTGAAGCACACTTTACTCTTGTACTCCATAGAAAAGATAGGAGAAATGGTTGCCATGGTAACAAAATATAAATATTTTCCCATGTTTATAAATTTGACATCTTAAATTCTAATATATTGGCGAAACTAAATATATGTCGACACAAAATCTGGTGTACAAGCACAGAACACAACTTTCGATTACCAAAGGTAAGAGAAAGTTGTGGCGGCGACAGTCACCCAGATTTTTTTATTTTATTGTTTTTTTTTTTTTTTTTGTATTAATAAATAAGCTCATCATCTCTTAGCTTTACGGTTGAAAAACTTCCAAGGGACTGACTCTAAAGGAATGACGTTTTTGATAAATAATGATATAAATCTAATAGTTTAAAATAAATTTGCATTTAATTGTTCACTTTTTGAGCAGGTACATCCCAGGGGACTGACTTTTTAGGGTTAAAAAGATGAATATTTTCATTAAATTTTTTTTCAATATTTATCATGTGTGCCCAAAAATTATTAACTTTTGCTATTAAATGATCTTTAAAAAATTATTTGTAATAGGAAGAGGTTTGCAGCCAAATGAAAATGAGCCTCTACTATTAAACTCTTTAATCCCGACGTTTCGGCATAGATTTACTGTGCCATCATCAGCCTTCCAAGAATACATAAGTCTTAAATAAACATATATTAAACATAAATAATAGAGCTGTCTTGAGTAAATAATACAATTGATTGATATTACCAATGTATTTAGTCAGCGAATATCAGACAACGTTAAATACCATCAAGTGTCGGATAAGAGAGAAATGAGCTCAATCTTCTTTTCATTAAGCTTCATTTGGCTGCAAACCTCTTCCTAATACAAATAATCTCATATACAGCCACGTAATTATAATAATGATGTTTAAAAAAAGTCAATATGTTTGGTAGTCACTGAATTATTTGCAATTCCGCGAAGTTAACCCATATTTGTAGAATGATCCATATATATAATTACACAAACCTGACTATGTGAGGGTTCAATCTTAAGATGCGGTGGGGTCGCCGTACCCCAACAGTCAGATAAATCACTATTACGCAATTTTCTTAAAGGTTGTCCTCGCAAATTAACGGGAGAGACACATTTTGCTGCCGGAGAGAGTTTAATGGAATCTGTTGATGTCCATTCAAGTAACCATTTTAGATGACAATCACAAAGTAATGGATTATCAGAAATGTCCCTAAAAAAATTAAATTTAAAATTATATAAATTTCAAAAACACTTTTTAATTTAAAGAAAATAACTTACAGTTGTTTTAGATAATCCATATAACGAAATGTTCCTTTATTTATTCGGTTGAGATAATTGGAGGCTAATTTTCTTTAAATAAAAAAAAAAGGATTTAAAATTTCATTCTTAATAATGATTTTAATAATATTACTTACAGTTTTTCTACTCTACTTAATCCTAAAAGCATGGTATCTTCAATATTTCTCAATTTATTATCTGATAAATTCCTAAAAAAACAAAAATATAAATGTGATTCGATTTTGTCGTTATTATTTATTGAATGATTGATTCACAAATCAATTGAGGAATTTCAAAGACAATTGTTGATAATGGTTTTAAAATGACACAAAGTGGAAAACAATACATTTATTGGGAGCCTGGGAGGATCAATGGGAAAAAGAAACGAGATAAGATTTAATCAATTTTCAAAATACAAAGAAAGAAATATATATATATATATATTGATCTGATGAGATTGAAATTTGAACCTTTTGTTTGAATCTCATCAATCCTAAGTTCCTAAATGGATATATTAAATATCCCTCATAGTCTATATATAATTACAGCATTTGACAGACACTGAAAAAATTTTGCAAATACTATTGATAGTTATTAAATTCTCAATCAAAAAAATATTTGGTGTTCTTTTATTTTTGATTCCCTCCTTGATTAAATCTTATGCTGCTTCTTTCTTCGTATCAATAAACATATAAAAATAAATTTATTGTCACTTTTAGTTTTATTAGTATCAGATTAATAAATGAATTTTTTTTTAATTCCCATTTGTGTATTGTAAATTATACCGTAAAAGAAATTCCTCCAATGACCTGGGAATTATAATACATCATGTATTTTAATTCTTACAATTTTTTTAATTTAGTTAAATTGAGAAATGCACCAATTTCAATGAAGCTTATTTGATTTTTACTCAAGTCCCTAAAAAATAAGAAATAATTATTACATTAAAGACATATATATATACATGGAGAAATTTATATTTAAGGCTCAAGTGATCTATTGAGGAGAAAATTAATAGACAATATCAAAATACCTCGCTATTTAAATAATCAAGATTTTTTTTTTCGTTATATACATTTATAAGTTATTATAAGTTAAATTTGAACCTTGTATGAAAAGAAGAAATAAAAATTTAAATCCCACCTAGAACAAAAATTTTAGAAATTCTCTATTTTTAAATAACGTCCCAATGAAATTAATTTTTACTGTTTTTTCCATTATCAAAAACAAAAAAATTAATAAATTAGCCCATCAATTTAAAATTATAACGTTGAAAAAATCATTAGGTAGAGTATATTAACAAAAATTTATTAGTCATGTAACAAATTCATTTTAGCTCAAGATGATCGACATGAGAGGAAGAGTTTAGGGCCTACTGCCTTTTTTTGTGAGAAATAACTTTAAAAATTTTTAGTTATCTAAGAACCTTAATGTCCAGAATTCTTTAAACTTTTTGGAAGTAATCCATTGCAGCAACTTTTAACAAATTTCTATTTAACTCTGATAAATGGAGGGGAAGTTATTTATAGGCACATTTTTCTAAACCCTAGTTTGTTTTCAGGAAGTCAAACGACTCTTTGCCAGAAACAATAAACATTGATATCCATTAAATTGATTAAAATATTTCTAGCCTTGTTTTCGGAATAAGGCGACGCGGGAGAGGTGACATATATATATATATTAAAATTCTTTCTTTTCTATTTATTGTGCTTGGTGTTTTTCAGAAAACCAAATGTACATTATAAGATTTCAATTTTTAATGAACTATCTATTAATTAATATAAGGCCTACATTATTACACTACACATTACAGTATAGTAGGCCTATACATGAGCTATATATATATATAATCCTTTAATAAAATGGGTTTTAATTATGTAGCCTATATATATAATATAGTATTTTTACAAAACCTATATATAATTTACACAAAAATTGAAAAAAGAGACTCTTATAGGTCCAAAATTTTTTATTCAATCCTAATCTTGGGAAAAATAAATAATGCTAAACTTTGATTATTAAGTATTGAAATCTTATAATGTATATTTGCCCAATATATATTACAAGCGAGAATTTGGTATTTATATATATTTAGAACTCCCTTCTAACAAGAAGTTTCATCCTGAAAACTAGAAATATGAATTTAGAATGTAATCACTTCTGATGATGACAAGGAATTGTCGAAATACGTATCAAGTGTTAATTTTTTAATTAATAAAACCTTTGAAACAAATAGCCTAGTGTTTAATTTGTATATTTAATTTTAATTTACAAAATGTTTCAACGAGAACCAACGGTCGAAAGTTTAAATCTTAAATATGAATCTACTTGAGGAATCATCAATTTAATTATTTATATATTATATTAATCAACCTAAACGAAACAGCGGATAGTTTTAGAATAAAGGATTTTAAAAATATATTCTATTCATTCAATTATGTTAATAAATAATAATATAACTTACAATCTTTGTAAAGATGGTACAGAAACAAAGGCATGTTTTGTAATATTTGACAATTCGTTAGAAGAGAGATCACTAAAAAAGAAAAGGAATATTTATTACACATTTATAGTAATTATTAAAAAAGATTTAATATTTACAGTTGAATTGTTTCATTTGGAGTTTGTAAAAAATTAATCTGGCTTAAGAATTGGATTTTCTCAAAATCACCACATCTCACTTTATACTGTTCACGTAATAATGATTCCCGGGCTCGTATTATCGTGCACTCACAATTTTTGGGACAGTTAATATCAACAATTATTTCAGATCCATGATTCAATGAAATATTTAATATAAAATTAATGAATAAAAAATAAATAAAAAACTTTGTCTCAATCGACATTTTGTTGTTTGTGGTTATTATAATGATTAGGAACTCAATTTAATTGAAATGATTAAAAAATATCAATAAGATTGTTTTAAATTTAAATCATTTTATTTTTCTTTCTTGTCATTTTCACTAATAATAAAGAAATTTTCGATAATTCCGACAAATGACAGAAATAGACGCCATTTTCATCCATTATTTAAAATTTACTGTTATTCATTCTTTTCTTCCAGATGGAAGCACCTGACATTAGGATACACGGCGTGACAAAACAACTTGGTACATTTCGGGATTTTTTTGACTCAAGAGAATAAACTTAAAAAATGTGCTATTGTTTAAATCAGAGCCGGATCTAGAGGGGGGCAGTGGGTGCGTGTGCCCCGGGCGGCAGATATCAGGGGGCGGCATTTGAAGAAAGATTTACTAAAAAAAAGGAAAAATGATATGAATTTTGTATATAAAATTTTAAGGAAGGGGCGGCAAATTAAATTTTGCACCCCCTAAAAAATCTCCTAGTTCCGGCCCTGGTTTAAATTAATATATTGAAAAAGTAATTATTTTTTTTTTTTTTTTTTTTTTGAAAATTTTGTTTTAAAAATAGGGTGCCTAATATTCTTAAAAAAAAAAAAACAAACAAACTTTAAACTCTTAATAATTTTGGTAAAATATTGTTGGTGTTTTTGACCAAATTTTGGGGCTTAATTTTTTTATGAAAATCGAAATTGAGTCTATTTTGCTGAAAATCTCCCTCCGGTTCCAAATATAACAAATATTTGGAACCAGAGTAAGATTACTTATTGATCATAGGAGTCTTTTTTTTGGGGTGGGGGGGGGGAGTGGGGGGGGGGAACTATTTAAAGATTCACCCTTCACCCAAAAAAAAAATTATTTTAAAATTTAATAATTACGTCCCCTTTCCCTATACTCGCAACGGAGAGATTATTTATATATTGTTGCATAGATAGGGGGGGGGGGGGGTTTGGTGTTCAACCCCCCCCCCCTCCCAAGGGACCCAAGCCATGACTAGATATTTAAGCTCTATAATACAAATTATATTACATAGGGGGAAAGAGAAAGTAAAATATAATAATTTACTCTAGCTATAAAAAAAACAACCAAAATGATTTATAAATACCTAAAAATAATCTTAAATTTTTCAAATGTATGAAAAAATTTTCTTGAACACCCCATTAAAAAAATTTCTGGCTACACCAATGCATAGAAGAAAGCTTGGCATTATTGGATACGTTCTTTCCGAAATTTGAGGGGTAGTGAGCTCTAAATTTAAGAAAATGGAAAGAAATGACGAATCTTCTAAATTTCAATATTATAATATTAATATATATGTTGTTCCGTGAGAGTTTAATTGAGCCTACTACAGTTATCGCTCATCAAGAAATATAATTACTCAATTTGTGATTTATTTATTTAATAAAACTCAAAATCTATGATCCCCTAATGCAGTTTGCCTTGATTAATTTTTATATCGATGGCTAAAGTTCCTCTACAAAAAACTCCCTTTGTCTCTCACACATAAACAGGGATTTATTTTTAAAACGGCCAATCAATTTTATATTTAAGCCTGGATTTTCCCAATCAATAATCCTTGAATTAGTCACTCATTGAGTGCGAAAAGGATAATAACAAGGGGTATTAAACAAAGGGAAATAACTTTTTAAATTATGAAATAAAATATAGATAGGGGGTAGTCAAAAATATTTGTTGGGTAACAACATCGGAATAAATTATTTTTCGAGAGGGAGAGGGGGTAACATTTATATATTTCAATAGTAAAATTGACGTGTGTAATGGGCCGAATTTAATGTATTTATAGAATACTAAATAAAGTCCGAAAATTTTGTGTCTTGTTCAAGGTGGAGGATTAAATTCCTCCTGGGGTGGGGACAAACGCAAAATTTTCATATTTTTGCTATTTTTGAAAATTAATGGAAATAAATTCCATTTGCCGTATTTAAATTGTTCAAACAAAAATTTGAAAGAAATAATTACCCTACACGACTCAAAGAAACTCATCAAAGAATATGAAAAATTTCGATTATTTCCCAGGGAGAACTTCAATGCAGCGATTCCTAATATGTGGTACGAACTCTTGCTCGAGCAATATCTTGTCAGATACACGACAAATTAATAAAATAATAAAAGATAATTTGTGTATAATTTAAAAAAAAAATTAACAGACAATACTTGATGCTAAAAAAGGTTGGGAACCACCAATTAAGAAGGCGCTGAATCAACTTCTCACCATTTCTATTTCGACCTTTCTTTTTCAGCTGTGTTGAGAATAACTAAAACAAATTTGAAAGATGGGATCTAGCTGCGAAGAAATCCAAACCTACACAAAAAAGGGGAATCTCACATTTAATTTGTTATTTTATAATAAAATTTTGTTTAGGATTCTGGTTACTTGATTCAATTAAAAATAAATAGTTTGTATGTTGACATATAAAGCCAATGTCACATATATATATATATATATATCTTACCCTTTGGATATATTATATTTAAAATCGAAACAGTTTACCTGGACTTATTTTCTAAAGATTTTCATTAAATTCGTCTTTTTCTCTTAGGACCTTGGAAGCCAAAACTTGAACTCTTCTTATTCTATGATCGCAAGATGAGTCAGGATCATGGGTGAATTTAAGAGGGTCGTACAAAAATTTTAGTCTAGAGTTAAAAAAAAAAATTAAATGAAAAAAAGATTAATTCACGAAGGCAAAAAATCAATATTACATAGATCCGATTATTTTTATTGATCTATTTTTAAAATATTTCAAAAAATTAACATATTGGATAACATTTAAAATTATTAATTTTTAACATTCATAAACTCGACGAAAAGCTTAGATCAGGGTTTCTCAAACGGTGCACTCACGGACAGGGGAGTATATATATATATATATATATATATATATATATTTAGGGAGATGGTGAAAGGAGTGAATCTTTGAAGGAAATTTTAAATTTCTTTCAAAGATTCTCTCTTTTCTTCCTTTAAAGCCATTATTTGACTTGACAAATTTGTTTGTTTGAAAATTCATTTTATCGATTATCTCCAGGGGACAATTGACAGTCTAATTCATCTGGGCCACCTATCCAGATGTTGAGCGCTACTTGTCATTGCTTGTAAACAAACATCTTGGGTGGCGATTGTTGTTCTTTTTTGCCAGGCCGACTTCATTTAAATTTCATTGGAAAGGTAGATGAACTAACTGAGAAATGCAATTCTTATTTTTTTCTTAATGATAACGACTATCTACTTACTCTGAGGATCCAAAACCCTTTCCAATATTTCATCACAGTCGTTTAAATTTCAAGCCAAAGGTCGCTCCAGCTGACGAGCCTGGTAGAAAAATAGCTACCAAAATATTTGTTTGGAAGCAATGACAACAAGCATGGGCGGTCAGATGAAGAAGGCTGTTGAGCGCCCACCGGAAGAGATCAGTGGACATTTCAACTTTTTCTTGAAGGGGAAGACAAATTTTTTTTTCTTAAAATTTTCTTACAAATAGATAACCAAAATTTGGCCAAAAGATATTTAATTAATTAATTTTTGACAGTTTATATACCAGTAGATATAGTTTGAAATATTGCCCTTGGGGGGGGGGGGGGCAAATGCCTACCCTGCCCCCCCCCCCTTCCCCAAATGACGGCTCTGGAAGGGATGAATAAATTTTCAAGTATAATGGGTAGAGGTTCTGGTACCAAAGGTCAGGGGTTCGCATCCCGTCTCATGAGACGGAGTCTAAGTGGCCTTCGATGCCGAAAAAGTCCTTAAATAAAATAAAAAAAAATATGTAGAGCTTTGTTTGAAAAAGATGGAATTTTTTCAATCAACGCTCAAATAGACTGTGAGTAAGCCAGTCAATATATCGATTACGATAGCAAATTTGCGAGATGAATTTGTGTTTATGATCGGAAAAATTGCGTCCCTTGGAGTCGAACTAGGACTTCCTCAGGTGGGCTGACTATATACAATAAATTTGAAAAGTAAAATGGCCTGCGGTATCTGATGAAAAAAAGAAAAAAAAGTTTTTTTCATGCCTTTGATCTTTTTGAGTGTAAAAAGTTTGAGAAACTCTGACTTAGATTGATAAAATAACATTATATAAACATAAATAAAATTTAAAAAACTTTATATTTACAGAATAAAAATATCCATTTAGTCACTTTTTATCAAACAATCCCAATCAAAAGTTTCATCTTTACAAATACTTGATTGAATTCGTCTTGCTTTTTCTATTGATTCTTCAATTCTAAAAAAGAATAAAAAATAAAATTATTAATTTTATGTATTTTTAATAAAACGTATAAATAAATTTTAATATACTTATGGCGATATTCTTTGTTTTCAGTGATGATATTAGTGCTGTCATAAGATACTGAATGCATAAGATTTGGTGAAATTTTCAAGCTCAATAAAGTTTTATTATTATTTTGAACCATATTTGGAGAGAGAGATCGAAATGGTTTATCTAAATTTGGCGTGGTTTTAGTAATTGGAGTATCTGAAAGTCTTCTTGTTAAATTTGCATTAACTTCAAGAGTATTTTGATTTGAAGATGTTTTTGAAGTTTGCTAAAAAAAAAAAAAATCATTTTCAGAATAAGAGTTTTGGAAAATATCCTACTGTAGAGGTTCTTAAACTTTTTTGGTTCTCTGCTGTCTTAATATTTAGTAAATAAAATTGGTTTTTTATTTCAAATCGTGATAGGTATGGAGGTAGTGTTTGTAGATGGATGAATTGAAAATTCAGGGAATTTATTTGGATGACGTGATGCTAGATTTTAAATACTTTCGGCATAAATTGTTCAGAATTGGATCTAATGAAGGCTAATTGTCAAAACATAAAAAAAATAATAATATATATAACGATCAGTATAACACAATATAAAAATTAAAATCAATCTTAAGCTGCAAATACATTTATGTATAATATTGAAATTTGTTCTATCTTGATTGCAATTTGCTTCGAAGAAACCTTTTTCTTAACATATATATATATAAATAGCACTTTAAAAAACTTTCTTTTCATAATAAAAAAATCTGGTGTGGTTATTATAAATATATATGTGACCGTCCACATGAAAAGGTACCAATCTTCTTTGGGCTAAATTTTCAGGAGAGCCGATTTACTAAAAAATCAATTTCTTTTATTACTGATTTCGATTTTCTAGTTCTTCAAATTATATGACGAAATATTTCTAAGAATATTCATTAGAATCGATCTATTTTATATAAAAAAATTGAAAAAACAAAGTTTAAACTCATTTTTCTCAAAACTAGGTTTTCAGAACCAAAATTTTAAAAATTCATATAGAATGATAACAAAATTCTAAAAATAGCGGCTTGCTCAGTGGGATGTGTTCTGTACAGAAAGCATAAAAACTCAATTTTGACCACGATGAAGATTTGCTACCTTTTCATGTGGACGGTCACATATAGGGCCTACATATATATATATATATATATATATATATATATATATATATTTAAGAGTATATAGCTAATAGGAAATAAAAAGATTACCACCAAATTCCATATTTGATTTTGCCTTTCTAATTGAGCGTTCTTTATATGTGATTTGAATTCTTTTATATGATCAACTGCTGTAAATATTGGTATTGATATCTTCTCAATATCATTCTGAATGTGTATTAATTTTCTAAAAAAAAAAATATATATATATAAATAAATTATAATATTTATTATAGATCAGATTTTTGTAAACATACTGAAGTTGTGAAGCGAAAGATTCATCATGAAGAAGTTGATCTCTATGTTTAAAACAATTATATATAATATGCGCCATTTCAGTGCTGTTCCTTTTTAATGATTTATCATCTTTAAATATTAATTTTAATTTTTCCAAAAGTTGAAGTCCTTTTTCATGAAAACCCCGGAGGATTTCCTGATCTTTAATCATAATATAAGGACTTTTTTGTAAATCCATTATTTTTAAAGCCACGGAATCGCACTTTTGTTTTAATTTTGCTAATAAATCTTTTAATACTTTAATATTGTTGCATTCTTCTGTGACTTTTTTACTCCAGGTATTAAATATCTCTTGATTAGCTAAAAAAAAATAATATTATAAAATTTATTTAAAAACTTGATTATAGATTTAAAAAATTTTTAGTGTTATTATAGGTATTTTGTTGAAAAGTTGTTTAATTGTTTCATAATTGATTGAATTTTGTTGTCAATATCCACCATGAATGCTTCTTCCAAGCTGTACTTTCTTCCCATTGATGTAGCTGTGTGAACTGGAATGATGGCTCAGATAACATGCTCTTCTGGAATCCCAAGGCGATGGGGTTACCAATTTATGTTTTGAAATGATGTACACATCAATTTAAAACATTAAATTGGTATTGGCTCAGCCACCATTGCCCAAAGCAAGGATTGTGAATCTGCACTAATCAGGATATGAATTCTGAAAATCCACAAAGTTAATCCCCTTGTATCCCATTAGTTCTAATAATTTAACTTTGTGGATTTTCAGAATTCACATCCTGATCAGTGCAGATTCACAATCCTTGCTTTGGTTCAAAAGTTAATCCCCTTGTATCCTCTAAGTATCATTAGTTTTAATAATTTGATTTGGCTTGTATAAACAAATCCTTTTGCCACATTCCTACTACAATTTCTTCTCAAAAAAAGTGCAATTTTTAAACTAATTTTTGTGACCTTAAGAAATGAGTCTCCAAGATGAAACTTGAAGATTCTGAAAGAAAAAAGTGTGCTGTTTCCAATGGTAATAAAACGAACTTGATTGGAGAAAAGGGTTATTTGCTATTTGGGTTTGAAAATTCACAAAATTTTTCGATAAAACTTACAATAAAACAAAAACCTTTTAAGCCTTGGCACTACAATCTTTACACGGAGCACAAAAAGTTGTCATTTTTATTAGTCCAAGCTGTTACAGTTCACAGCCGCTCTATTAGAAACTTTTCAATTCATTTGCCGGCCCCTTTGCTTTGCATAAATTACCTTTTTTAGAAAGCTCTGGCGCTCCCTATATACTACTTGTGAAGGTGAAATTTTACACCGTACTAACTCAGACATATGTCTGTGTATACACCAAATTTCAGCAAGATTGAGATGGTGTAAAAAAATTTGGCATGGAATGACTCCTAAGAAATGTCTATAAATTTGAAATAAAATAAGTAATATCATGTTTACCTATTTTAAATTTTACAGCTTGTTCTTGATCGAATTTTTCAGAATCTTGATAAAATTTCAACACCTCATTCAATTGTTCTATATTTGTATTAAGATTTACCCAATTCATTTGGAGAGTTGAATTTTTCTTAAAAAGATTAAGCCTAAAAAGAAAAAAAAAATGATTATTAAAAATAACTTAAAAGATTTTGAAATCTAGACAGAGTTTGAATATTAGGCAGTAGCTTGAGGTTACTTGTTGTTTTTGGCCAAAAATTATTATTAATTTTTTATTAAATTTTTCTCTTGGCACCTTCAACAGTCTAATGTACGAAAAGCAACCTCAAGTTACTGAATAATAAAAATAATTTCACTAGAAAATATTATTAACCTTTTTGCTTGGTGTCCCAAAAGAAATGTTCTATATAACTCCATTTCTTGTTTCAAATAATAAACTGATTGTGCCCAAATTCTTTTTAAATGATATTGTGGTAACATCTTTTTAGGATCTTCCATCATTTTAGTAACAAGTAAAGGAATCTTTGGTGGTACTTTGGGCATAAACAATGTAAATTTATCGAAAACAAATAAATGTAATTCTCCTAACTAAAAACGTGAGAAAAAGAAAATAAGAATCGGAAAAATAACTAAGAATTTTTTGTTTAATTCATACCTTCAATTGTTGAAAAGATTGTAAGATAGGAATTTCACTATCTAATGGAGTTCCATCAGTTTTTAAGAGTTCTTGATAAGCAATTTTCAAATTTGTATCTCTTTCAATCCACGTTTGTAGGGTGCTAATTTGAGTTGAATCATCAATTTCATAACTCAAAAAAACATATGATGTCATAGAAAATATTGAAATGATCTAAAATAAATAAAAATAAATTATTAATAAATACAATAACTTGAATAGGTAACTTGGATTTTTCTTGAAAATATGAATGGAATTAAATTAATTAAATCATGATGTCAATTAGAGAGTTCTTGATATTGGATTCCACATTGATATTCATATTATATATATATATATACGGCAAGGTTTTTTTCTCAACAAAGAACTTAATTGTATTTTTTTACAGCTAACTTCACACTTAAGCCGCATAATCTCTATCTAGGCCCTATTTAGAATATATTAATAATAATTTTCTTGAACAGCTAGAACTTTTTCACAAGGAAGACTTGCTATATCACCTGTCAAAATATATGGTCGGTCCAGTTCAAGACTGGTCTAACTCCAAAAAAGCGATTTTTCAGACCGTTAATGTTTCTGCTTTTCTTTTCCGTTCATAACCGTAGCCAAAATTCCAAGATGATCATTAATTGCACCGAAATATTTTAGGTTTTTTAAAGAGATGATTCACTCTTGCATGGCCCCGCTCCACAAATCCGAGATCGCTCATCCGCGCTCAATCAAGTTGTTTAAGAAACGGACTTGCACAAAGATAGTAGAGGCATTTTGAAGATAATTTGTGCAAAAAATCAAAATTGCATTTTTATGAGTTAGACCAGTCTTGAACTGGACCAAAGATATAATGATTATGCGACCTAAGCGTGATGTTAGCTGTGAAAAAATACAATTAAGTCCTTTGTTGGGAAAAAACGAAATTATTTTCCGAACAACCCAATATATAGAGTATATTCTCCCATCCCATTATATATATAGCCTATAGGCCTTATATATTATTTGAAAAGATGAGAGGTAACTTATTATGAATACCTTTTTTGATAAAATTTCATCAATTTTATCGAATACTATTATTCTGTTTGTTTCGATATCTCTACCTCTTTTAGCAGGATCCCAATCAAGAATATTTTTGAACCAATTTTCAAGATGGTATTTAAGAGTCCTAAGAAAGAATAATTATATAAAATAAAAAACATTATACGTATATATTTTAAAAAATATTTCTTACGGTGATATAAAATTTTCTTCAAAAATCTCTTGTTGATAAATAATTTTATCATCTAAAGCCTGGTATACACAAATATCATCAGATGTCTTAATTCTGACATGTGACATCCTGAAAATGAAATTATTTTTATTAATATACATGTAATTAATGAATAATATAAGGAATATCCGGAGAGTAAAATACCAGACTTAATAGGCTACACTCACATCATTTATTTTGCAAATATTTCGTCCGCTGGCCATCTTCAGAAGAAAAAAAAATAGATTTAATGGAGGTCGAGATTGGGTAAAAATTATTTCCTTTTTCTTTAGAGAAGCGGCCCTCAAAATCATATTTTTGCACTGAGAATAACCAGACGTGATGGCGGTCAAAATATTTTGCAAATGTGGCACAAGGTTGGTGTGTTATTCTCCGAATATTGTTTATATATTTCTACCATCGATAATTTTTTAAATTAAAATGAATAATATTGCGTATACTAACCAAAGGGCAGTGTCCAAATGGGGTAAAAATGGTCGAACACCAGTGATGATTTCGAAAGAGACTAGACCCAAGCTCCAATAATCAACACATGAGGTATAACTAAAAATTAATTATTTTATTAAATTATTTATTTTGAAAATAAAGAAGTTTCATTTATTTATTTTATAGAGAAAAATATTTCTCTTCAAAACCAAAATCAAATAATAAACTCACCTTTTCCCTAGAAAAAGTTCTGGTGCCAAATACTGAAGTGTTCCAACAAATGAATTACAAATACTGCTAGCATCCAATTCTTTGGCATAACCGAGATCAATTAATTTATATATAATCTATAAAAAAATAATAATAAAAAAGGTAAAGAATATAAATGAGAAAATAGTTGGTAATTACCCTAGTATCCGTTTGTTTTAAAACAATATTTTCAGGTTTTAAATCTCTATGAGTTATTTTCATTGAATGTAAATATTGGATGGCACTTTTAATATCATAAATGAAATCTCTAACATCGCTTTCTTTTAATCCGCAAGAATTTTCTGGTTTATTTATTATCTAAAATAAAAATTGAACGTGTTGATTATTACAATTCTTGATATTTATTATAAACTAAAATTAAATAAAAAAGAAGATTTAAACATCAAATATTTGGAGATATTTTTAAAGTGACAACGTCTTACAATGCATGTTTGTATAGTGGCTGGGAAGGAAGGCATGTACGAACAAGTTAGCGGCTTGAATGACTCCTCTGTCTTAAGAGCTATAATTATGATGGATATACGGTTAGAAAGAATGGTTTTTCAGCTAAAGATTTCACCATTTATATTTTTTTCTATCATTTCATTTTACCGCGCTGTGGTAAATTCTAATTTGAAAGTTTAAACCACTGTTGATTCCGAACGGCTAATTAAACCAGACTAAATGTAATGCTAATTTGTGCAGAAAGAAAAACTCTAATAGATTAAATAAAAAAATCACGAATAATTAACTCTAAAATCAATTTTTTTCTCGAAAAACCTTATTTTTTAGGCAAAAAATGATCGAAAAATTGCCCTTTTTGCGCAATGCAGATCTACTTGATCATAAAAGCACATTAAATCTAAATATATTTTTAGAAAAATTAGTTCAACAAGACGATGTCACGTTAAAAAGCCACCGGCTGTGCTGACAGCCAAGACCAAATTTTCCCACTGAAAGAAGAAAAATTCAAGAAAGAAAAGCCCTAAAGGCTTAATTCAATTTACAAAATTTTATAAAAAAATAATAAAGAGGTGTGAAAATTTGATGAAACAAGCCTAAGACCGTAGAACTTTTGGGTAATGAGGTCCTTTAAACGAAACATATATTTTTTTTATGTGTACCACAGTAGTTAGGTAAAAAATTTGGTGTTGGCTGTGTCTTCTACTCTGTACATTCTACACAGCCCTCTGTACATTCTACACGCCGGTGGCCCTTTAACGTGACCACATCTTTTGCCTGACTTCAAAATATTTTTACTTTCTCTTACCGTAGGCCTATATAGAAATATTTAGAGAGAAAGTATTGTTTTGTTTTTTTGTTTACTTTGTTACCATTAACAAATATGTTCATACATTTTCAACAATAACAATATAGGACAGGTGTGGTCAAACTTTTATCCATTATTTATTCATCAGGATTTTTTTATTTAGTCTATTAGAGTTTTTCTTTCAGCACAAATTGACATTACATTTAGTCTGATTTGATTAGCCGTTCGGAATCTGAAGTGGTTTAAACATTCAAATTAGAATTTACCGCCGCGCGGTAAAATGAAATGATAGGAAAAAAATAAATTTTGAAATCTTTAGCTGAAGGATCATTGTTTCAAACCGTATATTCAACATAATTATACCTCTTAAGAGAGAGGAGTTATTCAAGCCACCAATTTTTTCGTGGATGCCTCCCTACCCGCCACTATACATACATGCATTGTAAGACGTTGTCACAACAAAAAATGAATATAGGGCTTTGAATAGATATACATTATCGCCTTCAGGATGGAGATCGTTAGTGTCCCGTCAAAGAGACATTGTTAGGAGCTCTGTCTTTTTCTCCACACAAGATGAATACTCCCCATTCTTTTTTCACGACTTTTTGATCTTTGATCGTTCTTCTTTATAGAATAATAATGACAATACTGTAAGATCTTATATTGTGAACTCGGCTACTGAATCTATTCACGGTATATATACAGTATATATATATATATATATATATATATATATATATATATATATATAACCAGTAATGTACGGACCCAACACTGACGCCTATGTATGACTTTAGTGTATTCCCAGAATTAAAATATAATAAAAAACAAATTTACATGTCGCATATCTCCTTTAGCGCAAAATTCCATGCAAAGAATTGGAAGTTCCGATTTGAGTTGTTTAAGAGGTTCTGGTAAATTCAAAGACGCGACGATATTTGGATGGGCAAGTCGTCCCATCATCTCAACCTCTTTGGACCAGCGCGTTTTATATATCGGAGTGAGTAAATTATCAATGCCAGGGCGGCATTTTTTAATGGCTGAAACAAATCAATAAAAATATATTTAGAAGTTTTATACAAAATGTAAAGCTACAACTGATAAAAATATCTTAAAATTTAAATAAAAAGAAAAAGTTGAAATGGATGAGTGTGTGCCTCCCTGTGAAAAAGGTAATTTCACAGCTGTGTGATTTTAATGATTAAACAAATGGTGCTAATACTTAATACTCAAGATAAATAAAAGCAGTTAAATCTAATGAGTCATGACCAGGAGTGTACCCTTAGGGTATATCCGCCTATTTCATATACGCTATATACTGATAGAAAGACAGGCTTGGTGGAGTAGATGTAATATTAGTTAGTGAGTGATGAATTTTTTAAATCAGAAGTTTGGGATAACTGCAAAGTAGAAGAAAAATATGAAGTAAGTGTGGCTCGCAGATTCGGTTTATCAGAATTTGAATGTATAGTAGATTTCTGGAGTGCTTCTACTAAACTCAAGATTTAATAAATAGTACAGTATTTAAAGTTGTCATATCCTCGCCCAACCAAATATTGGAAAATCCCCTGAAAAATACTGATGGGTACACGCCTTGTCATAATGACGGATAGAATATATATAAGAGATTTTACATAGTTTTATTCCAAAATATTAATCAATTAATTTTAATACAAGTAGATAAAATAAATATTTTTTTTAGATTGGCTGCCTTACTTGTTATCAATCAAGTTTATCAAATATCTCAAGTGTTATATTGAGAAATCTTTAAAAAATTTTGGTAAAATAAAAATATAATTACCGATTAAACGTCCGTCCTCTTTATTTTTCCATAACGAAACAATTCCAAATCCTCCAGTACCTAGGATTTTCTCTTGCACCCAAGAGCCCAAAACCTTTGGATCCTCAAGAGCCATTTATTATTATTTATTTTATTTTTATCACTTTAAAATTCTCTAGTCAATTAATATAATTATTAATAAATGCTCTCATATTTAAAAACTACTAAAATATTTAAATCACTTAAAAGATAAAATGCCAAGATCTATTTTCTATTATTTCTCTCTATTTTTGACATTTTTATTATCTGACAAATTTTATACACAAAGCAACCTAAAATTTACTATTCGATTTATTTATATCCTAGTCAGAGTTGGGTTTTATACACGATTTTGCAGTTTTATACAAAAATCGAGGATAAAACTTGTATAAAACGTATAATATGTATAAAACTTGTATAAAACGTATAATATGTATAAAACTCGAATGCGCATGCGCAAACCCGACGAGAAAGGAAATTCAAAACAAAATCATTTATGACTAGAATGAGTTATATTTTTTATTATTTATAATATAGAAAATCAAATTTTCAAAAATGCCAGGAGGAAGACCACTGATGATTGACAGAACTAAATTGATTTGGGTTTAGCTGTGGTTTGTTTGCAAAAATTTTAACTTTTTGACCACAGAATGAATGGCCGAAGCGTTTATTGTTAATAATAACAAATATAAAAGTCTAAATTCTAAATTCAATTCAAATGAGATTGTCACAGATGTAACAACCTTTTTAATCTTAGCTGAATTGTACCTGAAAGCCACAGAATGAGTGGCCGGACTAATGAAACTGCGAAAGCCTAAACACCAAAATTCTAAAATTTACCTTTTTAAATAATTTTTATAAAGTTTTTTATAAAAAAATATAAAATAAAAAAAGAAAGAAAAAAAATATAAATATATAATGATTGGGATTAAAAGATTAAAAAGCAGGAAATTGTTATTATCTTAGGAATAAATGAGTAAGGCTGTATGCACATTAATCGAGTAAAAACGTTTTCGGCCAAAATGTTTTGCTCGATGTCAACAAACATCGATCGAGCAAAAAACGTTTTCGGGCAATACATTTTGTTCGATGATGTCAAATCGTGACCAATTGTGTTTTGTCTCTTCGGTGTGCGTTGACCCATAGAAAAGCATTAAAAAACAGTTTCAGGCAAAAACGTTTTTGCTCGATCGGTGTGCGTTCACCCTAAAAATAACAAAATATTTTTATGTATATATACAATGCATTTATTTATTATGTTACAATTATTAAATACTTCACAACCAGTGTACTGTAATACAGGTATTGTTTAAAGTTTGTGTATGCAATACCTTCTTATAATACAATTGGCATGAACTAAACATAAACAAGATTCAGTATATTCATACTTATTATCTTGACATTTAATAATTCTTTTTTGGATAATTTTTTAGAATGGAAGAGAGCAAGTACAGATGCAGCAAATAAAGAGAGGCTTTGGATCCAAATGCCGAAAAGAAGACGTTCCGGACAAAATTTTATTCGTCCATCCTCAGTCCTGGTAAGCTTATACATAGAACTGAGAGGCTGAGGATGGACGAATAAAATTTTGTCCGGAACGTCTCCTTTTCGGCATCCAAAAGCTCTCTTTATTTATTTATTTAACATCTTTTATTTGCTGCACCTGTACTTGCTCTCATCGGCTCTCATCCATTCCATAAAGATGAGATGCTTTCCAAATGTTTTAATTCAATTTTTTTTTTTTTTTTTATTAACCATAGAAAAATACCTTTTGAAAGAACAAATTAAGATAAAATTAAAAACAGTAGTACAGTTATTTCTTCTTTATCTATTATAGAAACCAAAACAAATATGACTTTTAAATATTTTAAAATCTAGAGGTAATAGATTTGCACCACCTGTCAGATTCCACTTTTCGGGCCATATATATTCTAAAATTAGTTTTCCATACGTTTAGTTCCTTGTCAGAAACCTAAAAAAATAAAAGCAAACTAAATTTAATTATTTGATATTAATTAATTAAAGAAAATAATAAATATACTTACAAATGAATTGACAGCTGTAGGTTAGGTTTCCATATTTAATTTTTGAATTTCATTTTTCAATTATTTTATTAACATTTTGATTATATTATTCACTAAATAAAAAGCAAACAACATCGTCAATGCTCTAAAACATTAAAAAATATGACATAAAAGCTTTTAAGCTGTTTTTTTCGGGGGTTGGTTTTTTACATTTTATACATAGGCCTAGTTTTATCCGTGATAGTTTTATACATGTATAAAACCGTGTATTATACACGCCGGGATAAAACTTGCCAACTCTGATCCTAGTGCAGTCCTAGTGATTTTATTTTTATCTTTTAGTTATTTTTGTTTTTCCAAGTTTCAAACATACTTTCCACTTTTGCCACTAGAATGCACTTTATGAAATTTTTTGGTAACGTTGAATTAGATTTTGAAATTCTGGCTGTCATATTATTATTTATATATATTTCACAAAATAAGTGGCAAATAAAGAATAATGAAAAGATCACGAGAAATTAAAAAAAGCCAAGAAAAATCAATTTCTTATATTTTTACATTGGCATTAGCAAAAACAAAATCTCAAGAGCAACTTTCAAAAAACTTAATGCAAATCTTCACTGAGGTAATATCTATTTAAAATATATTAATAATCATTGCTATTTTGGAGTTAAAAAAAACACCAACATATAATAAAGACATTAATTGCGAAGATATTCTTTATATTTCAATTTTATTAACGTAACAAACATTTTTGGCGCGCAATAACTATTCGGCAAATTTGACATTTGTTATTAATCTTATAATTATTTATAATTCATATTTTCCTCCATTAAAAAGATATTTTGTCTTTGAAAGTATAATCCATTTTCTTATCCAGAAATCATGATTGATTTAGATATGTTTTGTTAGATTCCAGGAGATGTAAAGTAGCTTTACTCTCAACCTTCCTGTAAACGAATAGATTTATGTTGACAACATTACAGTAATATAATAATTATAAGATTACATGAGTATAAATTGTTAGGAAGCATTTGCAGTGTGAGCACCAGGTGGTTCCTTCTACTTTAGTCATGAATGGAATCAATTTCAATATATATATATATATATATATCCAAGATTCATAATATTTATAGACAGATACAGGGTGGTGCAGAGAAATGGAAAAATTTGAAATAATGAATCAAACTTTATTTGACGCTGAAAATATGCTATACAGTAGTGAAAACTTCATAAGCATCATTTTTTTAAAAATGACTAGCTGTCCATTTCGACTTACACATTCACTAATCGATTCTGAAGATTTTCAGATTGTGGCGCATCATGTTCTCCGAGATGTGTCGGTTTTCTTTTTAATCCTTGCTTCCTCAGAAAGGAGCCCACCGTCCAACGGACTATAACAGAACTTGTTTGCCAATCGCATAATTGCTAACATTGCTTGATCGTCCAGTTCTTAAGTCCTTTCAGTGGGTGACTTCTTTTTATGGAGTCATTTGAAGAGCGTTGTGTGACTCGACCATCATCACCATGTTTATCAAGAATTTGCTTTAAATATAGCTCAAGACACAGTTAAAAAGAAAATTCCCAACATCCCGGAGAACACATTTCGCCAGTCTGCAAAATTTTCAGAATCAACTTAATGAAATAACTATTAAATGAAATAATTTTTAAAAAGAGATGTCTAATTAAATTTCCACTCTAATAGAACATATTTTCAGCTTCAAGTGTTGATGTAGGTCGAGGCACTGGTGGCCTGATGCAATGGACAGCACACCAATGCCCCGGAAAGGCTGGAGATCCTGGGTTCGATTCCCCGGGAGCCATGGGACGTTTGCACTCACCAACAAAAAACATACAGTCTTGTTAAATATATCAATGACTCAGTCAAAGCCCAAATCGAGGTATATTGAATACCAATATCTTTCTTTTTTTTAAAGTTTGTCTCTCCATTTTTCTAATTATTTCAAATTTTCCAGTTTCTCTGCACCAACATGTATATTAAGAATTTTGGTTATAGGCATATCCTAATAGTTAGGACTATACTTTTAAATAAACTAGAATTCTCCGACTAGCTCTAATAATTCATAATATGAGCAAGTTTGTTGTCTTAATTAATGGCTAAAAATTTTTTATTTCAGAAAGAAATAGACGATTTTCGAGACGAGTTTTTAAATTGTGTTCAGCATGTATTGATTGCAGATATACCTGATAATATTGTAAACCATATGCTCGAGTTTATCTCTTTATTTTCTTTCAAAGTCAATCAATATGAAATACAAAATAGAAGTAATATACAAGAAGACGAGGAGGAACTTTTTATCGGAGATTTTTTAAGGTTTCTTTTTAAATATTTTTCTGAGGTAATTAAAATATTCTTTTATTTTTCTTAAGAAACTCTGAGGGCCTGCTCATTAAGTTTTGAACACTAGAGCGTAGTATGAATGACTTGTCACTATAGCCTGTGTTTATATCTATTCATTTCTTCCATTCGGATTCTGAAATCTGCTGATCATATCAGATCAAAGAGGCCACAGTTGCCTTCATCTCATCGTCGATGGCGTAATGATTTCTTGCATGTTCTTGAAGTGAGAAAATAATTGAAAGTCGAAACACCACAAAGCCCATGACAATATGGGACTTTATCCACTGAAGAGGTTCTTCGCAAATGGGAGATTGAACCTATCCCGCACCCTCCGAATTCTGCTTCTCTTTGCGATCCACTTCTCTCTCATCAAATCAATATATAATATTTTTGTTTCATTCCCATATCTCTTTTCCTTTCCATGTGTGCAAAACTTATCAGGTGGTCCTCGAATATGAAACGGTAGCTTACAGAATGAATGCGGATAGCAAATATTGATAGAAAAATAAGACTTTTACTAAATCTTTATTTATTATTGTCAAAAAGGGTATTAGAGTTAAAACTTGTCAAAAAGTTCTAAAAACGCGATTTTTGCAAAAATTATCTTCAAACAGCTATATCTCAAACCCTACTCAATGAATTTACCCATCTATTGTGATTGCTTAAAATGTCCCATGTCTATTGGTGGAATTTTGGCAGTCATTTGAAAATTGTCAAATTTTTCAATTTTTCTTCGCACTCAATCGGTCTTCAAAAAGTAGCCTTAATACTTGGGGTTTTGAAAATATTTTCCTAGGAACTAAAAAAAAAAAATGACGCTTGACGAATCAAAATCAATTGAGTGGTCTTTGAAAATAGGGGACAAAATCTTAATCTTTTTCAAATACCAGCGTCACTTACACTAAAGCCAGCATATTACGCTTCAGAACAATAAACAATATTTTGTGAAGGAGGATCGAAAAAATCAATTAACGAGTCATCCAGCAATATCTTTCATCTATCTAAATAAACAAACAAAAGTAAAAGTTCTTATTAAAAAATGTATAAAGAAAAAAAGGAAAAAATGCTCTGAATGTTTCATCCATCCGCTGGAAACGTTTTTGTTCATTTAATATGTACAGTGAGCGCCACAATTAAGCCCCCACCTGATAGCTTTAGCCTTAAGTACATGGTACAGTATATGGTGTATAGTGAAATAATTTTAATGACCGAAAAGGGAAAACGTAAAATCTGGTACAGATGATTTTATTTTACCTTTTCAAATTTAAATTTATTTCATCATTTACCACATACTATACCATATACTTAAGGCTAAAGCTATCAGGTGGGGACTTAATTGTGGCGCTCACTGTACCATCTTCAGCCGAAATTTTATTTAAAAACATTCTTCACGCATTCATATAACTTAATACGACAATAAAAAAACACTAGAGTAATACAATTTTTTTTTAATATAACTTAATATTTTAAATTAAAATCAACCTAATTATTTTCAGGTACAATTTGCTAAGTTGGCCTCAACTCGGTGGAGAATTTGTTACATAATAGGACACATTATCAGCCAATTTCAAGATGAGGATTATATTGATACCGAAGTATCCGAAATGCTCACATATTTATTACTCAAAAAACTTCAGGTTTTGTACTATTTTTATCAGTTTTTCAAATGAATAATAATATAATCCACTACATTATATCCTCCATACACTCTAATTTTGTAGTAAGGAAGAAAGAAAAGAGCGATTGGAGCTACGTTTATTTCGTTTATTAGTAAAACTTCCAATCTTCAGACTTTCAAGTCTAATCTCAACAGGCATCTTTTCAGTTCCCGCAGTTGAGTTCCCCTTTTAAGCCTCTCATTTATTTATTTATTTATATTTTTTTTTAACTATATTCTTCCTGGCTGCATGTGACAGTGGTCATTATAGGTCTTCGGACCTTATGCACCCATTACAAAAAAAAATGGTATTTCGACTTTTTGAAGAGTTTTATTTATTTCAGCCCTGACCGAAACGTCAGCTTGAAGTAACTAATAAACGAAATAAACGTAGCTGCAATCGCTCTTTTCTTTCTACCTTTCTACTCAGCTATCCACCTCATCTCTAACTATTTTAAAAAATTTTTATCCCCCCAAAAAATTTTATAACCCCCTTCTCTAACACTCTATATCTAGATCTCTTTTGATTTAAAAATTTTCATTTACTTCCCTCCCTCTTCTCCCTTAGATTTTTTCAGTACATATATATTTTTATTTGTTTTAAGATCTTTTTCGGCATCTAAGGCCATTTAGACCCAATCCCTATTTATTTTAAATGATTGCTAGCCCATTCATTTTTTTCGCTTGGGACGGGAACGAACCCGGGATATATTTCATTTTCACTAATCAATTTCTTGGTTCGTTCATCCCTTTCTCTATTTAATTTATTTTACCGCTCGAAACTTTCATTTGATTTTTTTTTGAATTTCTTCAATTAGCAATAAATGATTTATATTTTGCTTTAGGATAAAAAGCCATTCATTCGAATTGAAGCCGCAAAATCTTTACAAAGGTTTCAAGATCCAACCAATGATGATTGTCGTGTAATGAAAGGTAAAATTTTGTATATATATTTTCAAAAGAAATTCTCATTTTCTTAATTCTAAAATAATTTTTTTAGCTTATATTTTTTATTTGACGTCTGATCCTTCTGAAGAGATGCGTAAATCAATTTTAAAAATGATCGCTAAATGTCAAAAAACTTTACCATTTATATTAGAACGGATGAAGGATAACAAAGCATCTGTAAGAAAGATGGCTTTTCTTTTACTGGCTAAAATAAATATTCGCTCGTTTTCAATAAAGCAACGAGTTAATATATTGAACAATTGCCTCACCGATCCAGATGGTATTTATCTATAATTACTTTAGATTATTATTTATCTTTACTCTAGAGTCAAATAAAATATAAATTTATATTTTTCTCCATCCTTATTGAAAAGAATCCATAGTTAAGGGGGAACGGGAGCGAAGGTGTTACGCATGTTTTTTCCGATAAGATGGCGTAATGTGTCATAAAAAGTATGCCCAAAAAATCATTTAATTCAAAAATTTCCCAAGAGATGTCAGAATGGTAGCCCCCCCCCCCCCCCCTAATAATATTTAATACATTTGGTTGATTTTCAATGATCTTTTAACAATAAATACTTTATAAATGTTATTATTATATATATTATGTATCTTTTATAAAAGCATAAAAATATATAAATATAGGCCAGATATAGGCTAATACTAAATCGTCTGTTAGACTAGCCTGCCATCTATTGCAAGAATGCTGAACTAATTTGACAGATGAATTTTAAATAAATCATGTAATCTTATTTTAAAAATTTCTTAATTAATATGTGATTAATAATAACAATAAATTCATTTTTAAATTTAAAAAAAGTTAAAGATTATTGGGACAGATTGTTTTTTTTGTATTTGCTTGATAACAAAAAAATTAATTACGATAATTTTTTAATAAGTCATTAAAAAAATTATAGCTCGATGTCCCAATAATCTCTTATGAATTTAATTCATTTAAAAAAAAACTGCATTGAAAAATTCCTTATAATAGTCTAGTTTTTTTAAAGTACATTTAGACGTCGCTCCTGAACCCCCTTAATGAGTTATTATTTACTAAAAATTATTTTTTTTAGATGATATTAAGAAGACATGTTCAGAAATATTTTTCGTCAATTGGCTCTCTTTATGCAATAACAATTTTATAAATTTTTTGAAAAAATTTGATATTGAACAATATAAAGATATAGCGGAATTGATAATGACTTCTCTCTTAAAGTAAGTTTTTTTTTTTATTTATAAAATTAAGGAAATATTTATTTAAACAAATATAATAATGTTTAATGGCTGGAAATATATTGAGGAAGGATATAAATGCAGGCAGCCAAGAAATAAAAAACGCTCTCGATTCCCTTTGAATGTCCAGACGTTTCGGGCAAAATTTATTCGCCCATCCTCAGTGAACTATTCTAGTGGGAGAGAGTTAAGTCTCCTTTGGTATACATAGTGGTTGTTAGGTTCTACTACGTATTCTATTTAATGTAAAATATGATGATAAATGAGTTTTTTGTTATTAAAACTTTTTGCTATTTTCATAGTCAAGATACAATCAAGTAATGTGAAGAAAGACTATGAAAATAGCAAAAAGTTTTAATAACAAAAAACTCATTTATCATCATATTTTACATTAAATAGAATACGTAGTAGAACCGAACAACCACTATGTATACCAAAGAGACTTACTCTCTCCCACTAGAATAGTTCACTGAGGATGGGCGAATAAATTTTGCCCGAAACGTCTGGACATTCAAAGGGAATCGAGAGCGTTTTTTATTTCTTGGCTGCCTGCATTTATATCCTTCCTCTATTTATTTAAACTTTTGTTTGTTATTTAGAAATCGACCTGAGAAAGAATTTTTAGATCAGTTTCTTGAAATAAGTGAAGACAAATTAATATCATATAATAATTTAGATTGTGAAGCGGCATTTTTTTGGAGAAAGTTAGCAACTCATTTTCATGAAGAAAAAAATACAAATTTTGAGACAATTTTACCAGAATTAACACCTTTAACACAATATATTTCTAAGTAGGTAAATGAAAATTTGAAAAATAATTGAATTATTTTTACGGTATTTATGTGAATAATTTTTTTTTCAGTTGGTTTTCAAGAAATAAACATGAAATATCTAATCCCGAAATTCCATTATGTTTTATTTTTGAACAATTAATTGAATTAACCTTTTTATTTGATTGTTCTGATGAAATTGGAAGGTAATTAAACAAATGCGAGGCGATCAAATTTTATCTGACCTTAAATTTTTATGGCGAAGAGAATGGCCCAGCAGGCAAATCAAAAAATGTGGCGGAAAGGAAATCTCTCAATCCCTACTGGCTGACTTGGCCATATTTCCTTAATTTTTATTACAAAATAATTTTGCCAAAAAAAAAAAAAAATTTAATTGTTTGTAGATGGCCGTAAGGATGGTCAATTTTATTATAAGGACCGTCGGCCAAAAAATAAATACTTTTGCGTATTATCCGTTTATTTGTAAATATTTCGACCCCAGTGATGGGAGAAAGTAACGATTTGCAAAACATCTATTGATTGTACTGAAGATGATTTCATATCACTGGGGTCGAAATATTTACAAATAAACGGATAATACGGCAAAAGTATTTATTTTTTGGCCGACGGTCCTTATAATCAAATTGAAAAAAATTTTAATAATATCCAAAGAATTCACCGTTGGCACTAGTTGAAACATTCTTAAATTTAATTAAATTATCATCTATTTATAGATAAATAAATAACACAAGGATGAGTTTCAAAAGAATTTTATTTCAGCTTATGCTCATTTCTATGTTACTATGTCCAGATGTCTTCAGAGCTTGTGTTGAGTTTGTGTCATAGCTCTGAAGATGACGTATTAACATCGAAATGCGCATAAGCTAAAATAAAATATTAGGAGAATTTTTAATTATAGACCACATTTTTGTATTAAATATTTATTAAAAATATATATAATAAATACTGTACAACGTTTCGACTGCTTATTCTGCAGCCGTTATCAAGCCGAATAAGCAGTCGAAACGTTGTATTTCAGTATATATTTATATATATATATATTTTAATAAATATTCAATACAAAAATGTGGTCTATAATTAAAAATTCTCCTAATAAAATAAAATACTTTTGAAACTTAGCCTTGTGTTATTTATTTATCTATAATTAGATGATAATTTAAAAATTTTTTGCATACAGTAATAAAAAGCACTCGCTATTTTACGGTAAAAATTCCAAAACAAAGAATCCATGTGAAAAATGCTTTATTTAAATTATAAATTTAATTTATTGTGATATATAAAAATTAAAGGTCTTGTTATACTTGATGTACTCATGAAATTAAATTTTAAAAAGATGTTAAATATATTATTATCTTTTTCTAGACAATCATTGCGTCGAATACTCGTTAATTTTCTTCAAGATGATAATTTACCAGAAAATTTAATTCCTGTTTGTGTTAAAGGATTTTCTTTGGTAGAATTGGATTTTAATTCTTTTATCACTGGCATTGCAGAGATAATTTCAGAAATTCAAAAACCATTAGAATCTGTAAGTAAATTTATATTTTTTTCTACATTAATTTTAAATAATCGTTTGACGACATACTTAAGGTATATCCCGAGATTAAAACACTAACCTTAAATGGACTATTCTCAGATAAATTTATTTTGTTAATACTTCGACAGACATCTTCACTACAAAAGGCCCTCCGACAGATCATATTTGTACTGAAGATGAATCATTTAAAGTTGGTGTCTTAATCTCCGGATATTTTTTCTTACATATATTATTTTTTTATCTTAATTACTTTTTAATCAAATTTTTTATCTCTAATCCAGAATTTTGTTCATTCACCACTTGGAAAAATAAATGATGAAGAGAATCTTATAGCCAAAGAGGTAAGGAAAAATCCTTTACCAAATATTAACACCAGATTTTTTGTGTCAACATATATTTTATTTCGGACAGTACATTAGAATTATAGATGTAAAATTTACAAACAGATTTAAAAATCGTTTGACCGAATATTGAGAAACTCGAAAAAAATTGAAAAAGTACATCAGTAAAGTACTACAGTAGTTCTTTGAGCAATTTTATTTAAAAGCCTAACAAATAACTTTAATATTGATATAAAATTTCAACCTCGTTATTCAATTTTGAAAGCACACAGACAGGAATCGACTTTTTTTGGACTTGGGTGACCTCAACTAAATTAATTTTTAATAAATCTTTGTAACTTATAATCTACTAAATTAATATTAATTAATTAAAACATTAAATAAAAGAACTCTGTGAGTAGGGCAGTCAGCGGAAATAAAAATCTTTATATTATTTCATCAACGTTTCGGGAACGCATCGCTCCCATCTTCAGGACGAATTAATTGTTGATAGACAGATGAATCGTTTTATATTGTATACACAACGAAAAAAATAAACTATATTGTGCATAATATAATTCAATCAATTCAATTCATAATATAATTCAATCTTGGTCGGCGGTGAGGCTGTTTACACACCTCAACAGCCTAAAGCTGCATAATATACAACTGTCTATTTTATTAAATTATTATGCACAATATACGTTATTTTTTTCGTTGTGAATACAATATAAAACGATTCATCTGTCATTCAACAATTAATTCGTCCTGAAGATGGGAGCGATGCGTTCCCGAAACGTTGATGAAATAATATAAAGATTTTTATTTCCGCTGTCTGCCCTACTCACAGAGTTCCTTTATTTAATCATCACCACAGTCAATTTTCTACTCTTTATTAATTAAAACAAACGGGAAAAAGATAGGTGCTGCTGAATATTTACTTTGTTTTTTTCTAATGTAATAGAAAACTTTTGAGAAAACTAAATTTTTTATTATTTTAGAATACAACAACGGTTTCCAAACTTTCCGGTCATCAAATCACCTGCGCCAACTCAACCTTGCATTTTTATGGTCATTCTAATTGATAGGCGAAGCCAGAAATTTTTAATGGGGGGGGGGGGGGGGGGGTTCAAGACAGGATTTGACTTCCCCCTCAGTCTAAGAAGTCTAATGAAATAAATAAATTTTCAAAGTAGGATTTAAAAAAAATTGCTACAGGAAATATATTACAACAATTTACATGATTAGTAAGATTCAACTAATATACTGATAAAATTAGTAATTCTAGAGAAAAAACACGAGAAAATACTTTTCTTTTTTAAAAACAATACAAATGCAAAATTGCTAGCTCAAATTGTTAAATTTTTTGTATTATAGAACTTAAATATCCAGTCATGGCTTGAGTCCCATAGGGTTTGAACCCCACCACCATGGCTACTCCTATGTTCTAATTCTCACTCCAATACAAAACGAAAATACTAAGACGTAACAAATCCTTAAAAAATAAAACTCTTACGATCCATGGAACAAACCACTGTACTTTTAAATAAATAGAATTTTGCACTAAACTAATGATTAAATTATATATATTTTTTAGGTGCAAGAAGAAAGAACAGATATTCCAACCCTCTGCAAAATAAGTACTATTATAATCTCACTTCTTGAGATTGTTCCTGTGAAGACCCAATCGCCATCGCTAGATCAACTTATTCATAATTTCATTGAAAGACAATTCCAAGGAAATATACACTTATATTTATTAATTTGGAAAATTCGTCTCCTTCATTGTTTGTTCAATAAAGACCAAGCGAAAAATTTATTTATAGCATTTATGGAAGCTATATCCAGTGAAGAATTAGAAATATCTAAAAATTCTATTGAATGTGTTTTTGATTTGCTCTTATACTATGGTCCTGAAACTTTTGGATACGTTCAAGGTAGTCTTGATAAAAATATAAATAATACTGAAAATGAAAAAGAAATTCAGATTCATTCTGGATATGATGATGAAGATGAGGATGATGAGAAAAACGAAGAGAAAGATTCATTAGAATCATCACAAATTACTTATATCGATGAGAATATTATTTCTCCTTTACGAGATCTTTTAGAATGCAATGAAGAAGATGTTCGTTTTATTGTCGTTGATGGATTTATGAAATTACATTGCAATTCGAGAATTAATTCACCAAGTATTCTTAAACAAATCATTATAATTTCTTTTAATCCAACTACTGAATTTATTTGGAAAGAAAAAATTCATGCATTTTTAAGTGTTTATGTAGAATTCACTTGTGATGGCCAAGCTACACTTCATGATACAATGATGCCTACAATTAAGACAATCGTCGAAGCGCC
The DNA here is from genome assembly GCA_023213315.1 of Euborellia annulipes. NCBI lineage: Eukaryota > Metazoa > Arthropoda > Insecta > Dermaptera > Anisolabididae > Euborellia > Euborellia annulipes. Next base: position 1,816 of record JAKCPI010021897.1, on the reverse strand, counting down.
TCCCGAGAGTCCATTGGCACTCATCGACATTGATGAGGTTTTCAATTTATTTATCAATTTAACTGATAATAAAATCAAAGATGGAGTGAATTTGCATAATAGTCTGATTTTATTAATGATGAGTCATTTGATTCATACTAATAATACTTATTTGAAAACACATCTAATTCGAGCGATCAAAAGACTTAATATAGATCTTGAAGAGATTGAATCACGACGTGAATTTATGAAACTTTTACAAAAAGGAATTGAAGAAATTTATGAAGAATCAATTTTAAAAGAATTGGGTAAATTACTTAGAATGGTGTCCGAATATGAATTAAAAGATAAAGTTTCATTATCCAGCCATAAATCAAAAATGTCTGCTATACGAAATCAGTCGTCAGATTTTAATAGGCCTTCTTCGAGTATATCTACTAGATCGAAACGAAAACCATCAATGAAAAGTTTAGATGAATCTATTGAAGATTCCGATCCCGATAATACTCGAGGAATGCCTACACATTCGAAAGTACGAAAACGATTAATTGTTGAAAGTTCTGATGATAGCGAAGATGAATAAAAGAAATTAATTATTTTAATATTTTAAATATAAACTTGTCTTTTTTTTAAATATATATTATATTAAATTTTTATATTATTAAATTGTCAAGAACTTTTGATGAGAGAATGGGTAAAAAACAGCAAAAATATAATCTAAGCTTAATATATTTTCAGATATGTTGTCAGTCTTAACACTAGAAGCTCGCTTTTGAATTATTTCTCATAGGTTAGACCCGTATGCCATATCTTTTTTTTACTGTTGTTTTCTCCCATACTCTCATTATGGTATTTATTTTTGTATAAAGGCTATATTATATAAATAAAAATTTTTCTTATATTAATATAAAATTTGAGTTTGTATTGTATTGTTTTTATTTAATTACGTGGCATATATTTTTCCTTTCAACAGACTAGAACAGTGTTTTCCACCCCAACTGTGGGTTGCAAAATTTGTCGGGTCGCAAAAAAAAAAAAAAAATTATAAAAGACAAAAAATTTTTTGTAATTTTTGTATATGAAATGAACAAACAAATAACTTGATTTTTATTAAAAAATAAAATATAAAATTTGTTTTGTAAATAAATAATTTTTTTTTTTTCATAAAGTGGGTCTCGGAAATTTTATAACCTCGCGGGACCTCGGTCAAAAAAAGTTTGAGAAACGCTGGACTAGAAGGTAACCAGATCCTTATTTCGAAAAAATATGGTGGACTGGCGCACAGCACACAACTTTATCTTACCTTTAGGTAATCGAAGGAGGTGTGTTGCTGTGCTTGCATAATCAGATATTTCGGACGACAAATATTTAGTTTCCTAGCAGTACGGTACATTCGAATAATTTAAGGTATAAACCAGGGGGGCGGTATTATAATTTTTGATCATGAGTGAACGACATTGGAGTTATATCTCACTAATGAACAGAGTGCAAATTATTAGCACACATGCACGAAAAAGTTTAGCGGCTTGAATAACTCCTTTGTCTTAAGAGGTACAATTATGTGGAATATACGGTTAGAAAGAATGAGTTTTCAGCTAAAGATTTCACCATTTATTTTTTTCCTATCATTTTATTCTACCCGTCATTAATTTGAAAGTTTAAACCGTGTAATTAACTCTAAAATTAATTTTTTTTCTCGAAAAACCACATTTTTTAGGCAAAAAATTATCGAAAATTAGCCCTTTTTTAAATATAATTATTTATAAATTAAAACAAACGACAAAAGCGTAGATGGTGGCAACGAACATTTTTAAAATACAGAGAGAATCAAGGAGGC